>CAIGQV010014192.1:0-32069 GCA_903798115.1 Danio jaintianensis
TTTGAGAGAATAAATTGAATTTATTCACCAGAAAGACCACCGTTACATAAGTGGGACCGACTTAACACTGTTATATAAGTGATATTCGAATAGGGACTGGACTTAACACAATTCGTTATAGCTTTAACATCACTTGAACTCTGGAACATACTTGGACACATTTGCACTATATCTGAATATCACAGGACTGTGATATACCTTTTATATGACTGGTACATAAGTAACACGATTTGGAAAACACGTCGAATTATAAATGTACCTGTCTTTAAACACCTCAACTTGAAATACACTTGAAGAATTGAGTATGGACTTGAAATGAACTTTGAACATAAAACACTTGATACACACAAACTCTTTTGCACGACTACAAGCATTTGAATTGTGAAATTATTTGTGAAAATTGGAACTACTTATTATGTGCAAATTACATGTCAAAATTAATGTTATTTCTCATGTATATGGTAAATGCAGTGAAAATTGCTATGTGTGCGTTTTGAGTTAAAATGACATTTGAATGTAATGTGGATTGTGATGAGTTCACCGATTGTAAAATTGAGAATTGATGTTTGTATTAGTGTGAGATTTTTTTCTTTTCCCATTGTTGAACATACAAATACATAACTATTTTGTTTTTTTGCATACACTTTTATTTGGACATTACATATACATATACCTATCTGGACCCAAACAAGATGTCTGCCGCCTCACCCTCACCTTCGACCTGCGTGGAGATGGACATTCCAGAGGTACAGACACCTGTATGGCCAGTAATCATTTCTAACCCTGCATATTCTAATTCTCACAGCAGTGCTCAGTCTATATACACCAGGACGAATGTGCAGTTCAACTCCTCCATTCTGGCTGGTACGCCTTCAGTGTCACTAGTTTGGGAACAACCACTTGATTCACTGCAGATGTGTACAACACCGGAATCAACTTCATCTTTAGGACACCAGGATCTACCCTCTGATTCACTGACACCTGCTGGAGAAATTCAACATGTTACACATCAACTTCAAAGTGAGTTAAAATTCTTAAAAATTAGTGTTCAGAAACAAGAAGATTCTATTTCTCTTCTGACCCAAGAATTGCAAACTCACGTCACAGCAAGCATTGACTAAGAAACTGTTTCTCGAAGAATTAACTAAAATGGAAACTAACATTCTTGCTGAAGTTCGTTTCTTGGTACAGCAGTTACAGGTGGAAATGCAACAGGATCTGAAAAGCATTCCCCGAAGTGTACAAACCACCCAGGAAGTGCTTGCACACGGGTTGAATCGAGTTCAACAACAGCTGGATGATTTCTGCATCTCTTCTACACAATGGCAGAGTGAGATAGGCCAGAAGTTGGAAGCTCAGCTCAAGGAAGGGAAAGAACCATTAACTGCCATTTCCTTATCACATGTTCCAGAAACCATATCGCACAGTCCAAAGCCTGAAATTGTAAGTGACACTGTTAAACTTTTATCTGAATCTGGTTCGACATCACATTCGCCTTCCTTAATTAGAAGTGATTAGGAAAATCGCTCCAAAATACTATCAACATATCACCGCAAACACGCGTGGGGACCGGATTTTGGACCATTGCTATTCCCCGTTCCGGGACGCATACAAATCCCTCCCCCGCCCACCGTTTGGCAAATCAGATCACTCTTCTGTTCTGCTCTTGCCTGCTTACAGGCAGAAACTGAAACAGGAACCACCCACCCTCAGGACGTTTCAGAGCTGGACGGACCAATCGGATTCCACACTTCAAGACTGTTTTGATCACGTGGACTGGGATATGTTCCGGGCAGCGTGTGATGACGACATTGACGTGTACGCAGAAACAGTCACGTGCTTCATCAGGAAATGCATAGAAGACGTGGTCCCAACAAAAACTGTCCGTATCTACCCCAACCAAAAACCATGGATCAATGGCGAAGTTCGAACAGCCCTATCAGTGCGAGCTTCCGCCTATAAATCCAGGAATGCTGAGGAACAAAAACAAGCAAATTACAACCTCAGAAAAACCATCAAAGCAGCAAAACGTCAATACAGAGACTAGGTAGAGGGTCAATTTAACACCAATAACGCAAGGAGCATGTGACAGGGACTTAATTACATCACGGACTTTAAAAGTAACAAACCCGCCACTGTAAACATTGCTGCGTCTCTCCCGGACGAGCTCAACTCGTTCTACGCCCGCTTTGAAGCCCAGGACAGCGCGCACACACTGCGCGCCCCCGCAGCCGAAACCGAAACCGCCAGCACACTCTCTGTTTCTGTAGCGGACGTAACGAGAGCTTTCCGACGCGTGAACATCCGGAAAGCTACGGGCCCAGATGGCATTCCTGGACGTGTACTTAAAACATGCGCACACCAGCTAGCGGGGGTTTTCACGGACATCTTTAACCTCTCGCTCTCTCAATCTGTGGTTCCCACATGCTTTAAGACAGCTACTATTGTGCCCATGCCGAAATCAGCCAAAACCACATGCTTGAATGACTGGCGTCCGATTGCTCTGACACCCATCTTCAGAAAGTGCTTTGAGAAGCTGATTAAAAAGCACATCTGCTCTGTACTGCCTGCTCACACTGACCCTCTGCAATTTGCATACAGGAATAACCGCTCCACTGATGATGCAATTGCTTTCACCCTGCACACTGCTCTGTCTCACCTGGAAAACAAAAACACATATGTGAGAATGCTGTTTGTGGACTCAGCATAGTGCCTGCCAAGCTGGTGGTGAAGCTCCAGGATCTGGGTCTACATGGCTCGCTGTGCAACTGGATCCTGGACTTCCTGTCAGGCAGACGCCAGGTGGTCAGAATGAACAACATCACTTCGTCTACACTGATCCTCAACACTGGTGCTCCACAGGGCTGTGTTCTCAGCCCACTCCTGTACTCCCTGTACACACATGACTGTACAGCCAAACACAGCTCCAAACTCATCGTTAAATTTGCTGACGACACAACAGTGGTGGGCCTAATCACAGATAATGATGAGACGGCCGACAGAGAGGAGGTGCACACTCTGACGCAGTGGTGTGAGGAAAACCACCTCTCACTCAACATCAGCAAAACCAAGGAGCTGGGGGTGGATTTCAGGAGAGAGAAGAGAGAACACACTCCCATCACCATCAACGGGACACCAGTGGAGAGAGTCAGCACTTTCAAGTTCCTTGGAGTACACATCGCCGAGGATTTGACATAGACTGCTCACACAGACGCAGTGCTGAGGAAGGCACAACAACGCCTCTTCTTCCTCCGGCGTCTCAGGAGGTTTGGAATGAGCCCCCACATCCTCCGCTCGTTCTACACCTGCACTGTGGAGAGCATCCTGTCTGGCTGTATCACCACCTGGTATGGAAATAGCACCAGCAGCAATCGCAAAGGCCTACATAGGATTGTGCGAACTGCTGGACGCGTAGTAGGAGGTGAGCTTCCCTCCCTCCAGGACATCTACACCAGGCAGTGCATGAGGAAAGCCAAGAGAATTATCAGTGACTCCAGCCACCCAAGCCATAGACTTTTCTCTCTGCTACCCTCAGGCAGACGGTTCCGCAGCATACGGTCACGCACCAGCCGGCTGAAGGAAAGCTTCTTCCCTCAGACTATCAGGCTGATGAACACTTAACACACCCCACAAAGACTCTTCCATACCCCTCACTGCACACCATCAATATGTAGCATGCACTGCACTTTAACCAATCCATACTTGAAATAATACTGCCTACAACTATGTGTACACCTATTCATTGTACATATCGCTGTCAACTTTACATTGTCGTTGTATTTGCACTGTCTGTATTTTGCACTGTCGTTGTATTTGCACTGTCTGTATTTTGCACTGTTGTTGTATTTGCACTGTCTGTATTTTGCACTGTCTGCATTTTGCACTGTCTTTGTATTTGCACTATCTGTATTTTGTACTGTCTGGAGCCAGCACCTAAGCCTTTCACTCATCATAGCACACGTGCTGCTGATGATGTGACAATAAAAGTGATTTGATTTTATTTGATTTGATTACCTGAGACTCACTTTCCCTACCTTTGGAAGACCCAGTGATGATTCCGATCCTTTAAATTATCTCACTAAATGTACAGATTTATTGGCATTACATCCTTTATCCAATGTAGACTTACTAGCTACTTTCAGAACAGTTTTACATGGAACTGCTCATGACTGGTGGGAAGTCGCCAGATTATCCATAACCACATGGACTGAATTTGAAGCTGCTTTCATCTCTGCTTTCCTGTCTGAAGATTATGAAGATGAATTAGCTGAATGTGTTAGAACTAGAACACAAGGAGAAAAAGAGTCCATTAGGGATTTCGCATTCTCATATAGAGCACTATGTAAAAGATGGAAGAAGACTTTAACAGAAAGTGAGCTTGTAAAAATGATCCTTAAGAATATCAGACCGCATTTGGCAAGTCAGCTGCGTAGTCGTGTCTCAACAGTAGAAGAGCTGGTTAAGCTGGGACATCAGCTAGAGAAAGACTATGAACATCAGTTAACGTATGAAGGAAATGTTAAGAAGAAACATTTTACAGTTCCCCCTCCTAGTTCAGGAAATCGGAATGTGGATAGACATTTGAGGCAATGTTGGCTTTGCAAAGGACATCATGTTCCGGGAGATTGTCCGTATTTCAACCCACCGACCCAACAAACCAATCCTTCATTTCGTCCTGCACATAATAAATGCACATCGAAGAGTTCACATTCAGGACCAACTCAACCACAGGATGCTGGGACGACACCTACAGCCTCCTCATTTGTTTCTAAAACCCGACGGAGTTTTGAGGAAGATACTTTGTGGAAGATTCCTCATCAATTAGTTGTTCCTGTAACCATTGACACTTGGAATGGAAAGGCTATCCTTGATACGGGGGCTAGCTATACGTTGATCCATAAAAAAGGTATGGAACTTGCTGGACCCTAACAACAACTGTCATCCGTGGACTGCTGGACCATTATACTTAGCCAACGGAGAAGCTGAAAATCCATTGGGATGGGTTGATGTAACAATTATCTTGCAAGATACAAAGATGTTAGTGCTAGCAGTAGTTCTACCTTCTTCCTCCTTAACATATACAGCTGTTTTAGGACTAGATTATATCTTTGTGAGTGGACTTATTGTGAATGTTGCGGCTGGAGAATATATGTTTGATAAATGCCCACAAGTAAAATACTTTTTCCAGCCTGGTCCGGCCAGCATGCCAACCAGTAGATTAGCATGCCACCAGAGGAGTAAAAATCCAGGAAATCAACGACTGGCATTACTGAGTTCAGTTCCACCTTCTCAACCGATGATGGTATGTAACGAACCCTATCTTGATCCCACTAGTGATCAGGCTCTTATCAAGGTAACCCTTCAGAAAGCAGCCCTACTACCGGAGAAAGGAAAACGGCTAAGGGAAATTCTCGAATTCTATCCAAAAGTATGTACTTATCGACCAGGAAGAACTACAGTTATGGAACATTGCTTGTATCTCCGTCACCAGGTACCCATCAAACAACGAGCTTACCGTCTTACTGCTATGAAACAAACCATAGTGGAAGAGCAGATTGAAGAGATGCTAAGGGCAGGTGTTATTGAACAGTCTTGTTCACCATGGGCATCCCCAGTAGTTCTTGTCCCTAAGAAAGACAACAGTTTTAGATTCTGTGTGGACTACAGAAAATTGAATGCATTAACCGAAAGCGATGCTTATCCGATTCCCAACATCACAGAGATTCTAGAATCCCTTGCTGGAGCATCCACATTCTCATCTTTGGATCTCAACTGTGGGTATTGGCAGGTACCCATGGATGAGAAAAGCAAGTTGATGACTGCATTTGTTACCTCCCGAGGGTTATATCATTTTAACGTAATGCCCTTCGGATTTAAAAATGCGCCTGCTACTTTCCAACGTTTAATGGAAATTATCTTAAGAGATTTACTTGGGAAAATTTGTTATGTCTACATTGATGACATTATTATTTACTCACCCACCTTGAATCAACATCTTCATGACATCCGAACCATCTTGGAGAGATTGGAAAAAGCAGGTTTAACTTTGAATCTGAAGAAATGTTCTTTTTGCCTTCCTGAAATCACCTTTCTAGGGCATGTGGTGAGTGACCAAGGAATTGCAGCTGATCCCAAGAAAGTGGAGGTCATTCACAACTATCCGATCCCAAAAAACCTTAAGGAAGTGCAACGGTTCTTGGGGTTGGCAGGATGGTATCATTGTTTCGTACCAAATTTTTCGTGCATTGCAGAGCCACTGAATAATCTGAAAAAGAAAGGAAGAGAATTCAGATGGGATTCACAATGTCAACAAGCATTAGATAAGTTGAAGTTTTGTCTTACCACACCTCCCATACTGGGTCACCCAGACCTTAACTTACCTTTCACAGTATATACGGATGCCAGTGACTCAGGACTAGGGGCTGTCTTGACTCAACGTAAAGAGCAGGGTGGTGAAGAAGTGATTGCGTATGTCAGTAGAACGTTGACTAAGGCAGAAGTAAATTACTCTACCACGGAAAAAGAGTGCCTAGCAGTGGTATGGGCCTTGTGGCAGCATTATTTGGAACCCAGGATGTTTACGATAGTTACAGATCATTCTGCATTGCAATGGGTGATGAATTCCACAAAACCCGCCAGTCGACTCATGAGATGGGCTTTGCGGTTGCAACGCTACGACTTTGTTATTGAGTATAGAAAGGGACGGCTAAATGTTGCTCCTGATGCTTTGTCTCGCATGTATTCTGTGCCTGTTTGTAATTCATATTCATCTAAATAGGATCTGCCTGATTTCCCTATCACTCCACAAACCATCTGGGAAAAACAGCATCAAGACCCAGACATTGTGAAGATCTTCCAAGCATTAGCCAAAAATGAACAACATGAACACGACCAGTACACAGTGCTAGAAGACAAGTTGTATCATATTACCCGCTTGGCAGATGACGCAGTCCACTATCAAGTATTCATTCCTTCTAGTCTGATACCGACCATACTAGAATGGTACCATGATACTCCCGTGAGCGGACACTTGGGAATTTACAAGACGTACAAGAGGATCCAAGATGTTGCTTATTGGCCAGGAATGTGGACTGACATCAAAAAGTATGTAAAAACTTGTGTTAAATGTCAAGTCACTAAATGGGACAACCGAAAACCTGCGGGTAAGCTACAACAAGTTACGACATCACGACCAAACGAGATGTGGGGAGTGGATATAATGGGTCCGATGCCAAAGTCTGGAAAACAAAATGAGTACTTACTCATTCTCATCGATTATTTCTCTAAATGGGTGGAAATGTTTCCCATGCGGCATGCCACAGCACAGACTATTGCCACAATAGTAAGACGGGAAATGTTAACTCGATGGGGAGTACCTGACTTTATATTGTCAGATCGAGGATCGCAATTTGTTTCTGCTTTATTCACTAAATTGTGTGGAAAATGGAATATCACGCCCAAGCTAACTACTGCTTATCACCCACAGACCAACATGACAGAAAGGGTAAATCGCACGTTAAAATCCATGATTGCAGGATTCGTGGAGGATAATCACAAGACCTGGGATATATACTTACCAGAGTTTCGTTTTGCATTAAATTCAGCGGTCCAAGAATCCATTGGGATGACGCCTGCGGAACTCCATCTAGGTCGGAAGATCCATAGTCCGATGGATAAACTGCTGCACGGACGTGATCTTTCCCCAACCACACCTGCCTACGACATGGTACAGCAGATAACACAATTGCAAAGGCAAGCCAAAGAAAGTTATACAAAAGCTCATGTAGTGGCTATTTTTCTTTAAGGAGGCTTTCTCTGTGGTCAAGAAATCAAATTCTTACCCAATATGTCTTTTAAAGCTTTATTCTTTGCAAAGAAGGTCAGACAATCGTACAGCGCACAGGTTGCTGCAGAGTGAGACACCGAAACACAGTGCGTTCTCCTTTTTATCTAGTTTCTGAGGCCCACAAGGTCATCATACATAGATTGCAGTTTCGTTCTACGCAGAAAGTCAGAGAAAATGAACAGATACCAAAATTGCCACGTATGGCTTAAAATGTATAAAGAACAGACCTCATAGTGTATAAATGAATTTTCCAATACAATTTCTCCCTTTTTATCATTCATTGATAACATAAAACGCTAAATTCATTCTCTATTAGTTTCTAAACTACACATAGTTCATAAACAAAATATTAATCATTTTAACAGGTTTTCTGTACACACCCCACACAAGAAATGTTCAAACATTCCTCATAATATAGTTTCCCAATTAAGTTTTTACTCCCCAAAACATCCCCTTTTCTCTGAAAGCCGGGCTAAACGAATAATCACTGTTATTGCGCTCCTGACCGAAGTCAGACCCTCAGTCACCTTCAGAGTTCAACCACAGAAATTTCCTGTTAACTATACACTACTGTTATTTCATTCACAGAGTAAAATACTGTTAAACATTGTTTCAATCAGTTACAAAATCATTAATAGTCTAAAATCATTAGTACATCATCAATAAACATTCTTCACAAACATAGGAACACGTTGTTGTTACTGCACTCTTAAACATACATCACATTTACACTCTTCTTTCGATTTTCATGCAAATGATCACTCTTTTAAGACAAATTGCAGAACATATCAACTCATGCAAATTGCTATTTTTGTTTAGACAGACCCAAAATACAAATAAGCAAGCAATAGTCATTATCATACTCAAAAAAAACCTCAGTTTTGTTAAATTCTTCAATTAAGCAACAGCCGTCACCTAATTCTCACTTCTCAATTTGTTTACTGTTTTTCCATGTCCACATAGCTGTCGCTATCATCATAGTCAAAGTCAAAATCATCACCCATGTCAATGTTCATACCCCCTTCATTAACAGTTACCTTTACCATTTGATGTGATGCTGATACTGTAACCAGTCTACTCACTGACCATGATACAAATCTAAATATACATGGCAAACAACATAATATCATTAGACCTATTCCCTCGCTGTCTCTCCCTCCTGAGATGACGGGACTCTTCTGCAATGGCTAGCATGAACCCACATCGCCCCCTCTCCGCGACCTTCACCGCTGTTTCAGTGGTCAGTAGCACTTGGAACGGACCCAACCAGCGTTTCGCTCTCCAGCTCTTTCTCCTCAGGTCACGAATCACCACGAAATCGCCAGGCCTAAAACAGTGCAGCGGCTTCTCTGCGGCCTTCCCCTGTGCAGCTTTCACCTGTACACAGATATCAGACAACAAAGAAGACATTGACATACAGTAATTCAACATGTCATTTTCACACACATCTGTTGAGGGCAACTGCTGTTTCCCCCCACTCATACCTACGCGTGGTGGTTTGCCAAAGAGAATTTCAAACGGGCTCAAATTAGTTTTTGGTCTTTTTCTCATTCTCATATACATCAGAACTATTGGTAGGGCTTTAACCCAGGGAAGTCCTGTGTCTTCACAGCATTTTGCCAATTTGTTTTTCAGTGTACCATTTTCTCTTTCAACAGCTCCACCTGAAGCCGGATGGTAACTGCAATGTGTTCTCAAATCAATTCCCAAAAATTGACCCACTTGTTTGATTGCATCATTAACAAAATGAGTGCCATTGTCTGAACTTATTTTTCGTGGAATTCCCCATCTTGGGACGATTTCGGTCAGTAACGCTTTTGCTACCGCTGCCGAATCTTGTTTTGAGGTCTGAAAACTTCAACCCATTTTGACCGCATGTCAACCATCACCAAACAATACCTTTCCCCATTGCATGGGATGTCTGTGGAATTTTTATCGCTCTTGCCACATTGTGTATTGCAAATTACACAGCGTCTACAGAAATTATCCGCAAATGTGGTAAATCCCTTTGTGAAACACAGCTCTCTCATTTGCGTAATCATTGCTGTTTTTGACGCATGATCTTTACCGTGAATCAATTTCGCATAGTGTTGGAAAAAATGTTTTGGTAAACATGCTTTGCCCTCAACGCTTTTCCACACATTGTCTTTCAACACACAACCAGACTGTCGCCTCTTGTTTTTCTCCAGTCCAGTCGCAAATGTCTGCATATCCTGTAAAGAAGAACAGATATCATTGTTATTGTCAACAGATAACAAAGTACGTTCAATGCTGTCCTCGTCTCGGGACGCCGCGACTTTCGCTGCTGCATCTGCCCTCGAATTTCCTGCAGACACAGAATCTTTGTTGTTAGTATGCGCTGCGCATTTACAAATGGCCAGTTTGTCAGGTAGTAAAATCGCCTCCAGTAGTTCAGCAACTAAAGGAGCATTAAGTATTGGTCGACCATCAGATTTCAAAAAATGTCTGTGTTTCCACAAAGCCCCAAAATCATGAGCTACCCCAAACGCATATCTTGAATCAGTGTAAATTGTAACTTCCTTTTCTGTCATCAATTTACATGCTTCTGTCAAAGCCACAAGCTCTGCGGCCTGTGCAAAATAGTGCCCTGGTAATTTCCCACATTGTGGCATTGTGTTCCCACATCAAATTCAGTTGTCATTGCGTAACCAACCTTGTTCTGGCCTGTTTGTCGAACCATCCACAAAGAGGACATTGTCACAGTTTTCAAGTGGTTCGTCAGAGAGGTCAGGTCGTGGTGTACACACCTGTTCAAGCGCTGTCACACAACAGTGATGCTCCTCTCCATCTTCCTCAGTAGGAAGAAGAGTAGCAGCATTCAAACCTGTACATCGTTTAACAGTCACATTTGGCATATCTAACAAGAGAGCGCGTTGGCTGCGATATCACACTGTTGACAAATGCAATGTTTTTTGTTCTTGAACTATCATGGACACTGCGTACGGCACCATCAGTATCAAATCAGAATAACCTACAAAGTCTCTTGAAGCCATAACAGCTTTTTCCGCAGCCGCCACTGCTCTTAAGCAACGTGGCAGCCCCGCTGCTACAGGGTCAAGCTTACTTGAAAAGTAAGCCACAGGTCTAAGCCTACCCCCGTGTTCCTGTAGGAGTAATGACGTCATAAAACCACTTTTTTTGTCTACCATTTGAACAAAGGGTTTGGTCGGGACCGGTAGGCCCAAAGCAGGCGCCTCAGCCATTTGTAACTTAATATTTACAAATGCTTGCTCTGCCTCTGTTGTCCATACCAGTTTATCGATAGATTTCATATTCTTATGTAAAGTCAGAGCCCTCAGGGGCTGTTCCAAAATTGCATAATTTGGAATAAATGTGCGACAATAGGAGCACATTCCCAAAAAAGACAACATTTGTTTTTTCGTTAGTGGTTTGGGTACATCTTTTATACCTTTCACCCTTTTTTCAGAGAGAGAGTAATGACATGACCCAAAAAGGTTACTTTTTGTTTTACAAATTGCAGTTTTGTCAAACTGACCTTGTGACCCTCCGCTGCCAAGTGCTTCAGGAGAGACACAGTGTCGTTTACACAAGTCTGCTCATCTTCAGCACAGATCAACAAATCATCAACATACTGTAACAAAGCAGTTCCAGCTGTCAGGGTCAAAGGTTCCAAGCTTCTTAACAGTGCCTCATTATACAGAGTTGGAGAGGACGCAAGACCCTGACACAAGCGTGTAAAAGTATAGCCTTTGCCATTAAAATTAAATGCAAACCAAAACTGGCTATCTTTGTCCACTGGCACGCTGAAAAATGCATTCGCCAAGTCAACCACAGAGTAGAATTGTGATTTTTCAGGAATTTGTGACAAAATCGTGTATGGGTTAGGAACCAATGGAGCTCTTTGTTTGACAGCTGCATTTACTGCTTGTAAATCTTGCACAAAACGCCACTCAGTCGGCTGCCCATTATCCCTTATCTTTTTAACAGGAAAAATAGGTGTGCGCACTTCAGAATTGTTGCATGGTACAATAACACCCCGCTCCAGTAAGGCTTTAAATACTGGAGTAATGCCGTCAATGGCTTCTGTTTTCAAAGGATATTGTTGCTTACATGGTCTGTAATCAGATTTGGCATTAATTATCACTGGGTCACAACCTTTAATCAACCCCACATCATGTTTGCTTTTGGCCCACAATTCATTTGGCACCTCTGCTAGGGCAGGGTGAATGTCAATAGCATTACAGTCAACCATGCAATAATTCTTCACACAAAGTTTGTCAATAGCAGTTATTGTTCTTGACACAGCAATTTCATACATACAATCACATCCGAATGCTTTCATCTGCTCACTCCATTCTACCCCCTCCCTTCTGTGCTCCCAGTCTGCTGTTTCAACACATGAAAAAACAAAATGGCCCAATTCAGACCAAGACTGGTGTTTGGCCTTTGAGATTGATAAGTGCGGTGCAGCCTGCTCTTCCACAAGATAAAGTGAACACTGCTTTTTTGTCAGAGACACAGAGACTGCACACATACTTTCTGTCCAATACATCTTTTCCAAAATCAAAGTTTTATCTTTTTCTGCCTCAAACCAAACCTCCTCAAACTCCTCATCTCTGTTAATTACGACATGTGAAGTTCACGTGGGAGGAAAGGAGTATAAAAGAGAGAGGAAAAGAAGACTTGAGGGTGACGACAAGAGCTCACACTGGGGTTCGCCAGGCTCGCTAGGGTCGAGGAGGCTCGACTTTACAAAGACTTTCGTTTGTCACTCTCCACACGCTCGCTCGACTCTAAGAGTGGTCGGGTTTACTTTGGATCCTTTTTGGGAGAGCTTCGACTTTGTACCCACTTGGGTTGGCTTCGTCCCTGGATCATCTTCGACTTCTGGAGACGTTCTTTCAAGTTCACCAAGGGTACTTGTGGCGTTGAATGATGTGAAGTTGTGTTGCGTGGAGAGTGTGGACAACAAGTGTGGAGAGTGAAGAACAGAGAAGTGCGAGGTAAAGAGCGGTTGATTTGATGTATATGAAGATATTAATAGACTGTGGTGTGTAGTGGTTTTGAAGACAGCGTGGCAGGCCTCTTATGGAAGCGAGCATTGGATGGAAACGGTCTCCTGAAGTGTCGATGGATCAGTGAGAGCTGGAATCTTTCAGTTTGCCTACGATTAAAGTCTGGTGGGAAGAAGCCTCATTGAAGGGAAACTGTTGAGGGGCAGATCTGTGCTAATCCATGCTGCTAACCTGGGTCAGTTAGTCATTTTTCATCCACACATACACCCTATGAGTATTGTTAATCTTCACACACATCCAACATTTCAATACAAGCTTGTGACACTTCTTTCATTTTCTTTTGTTTTTTAAATAGACCGCGTGTGTTTATTACTTGGTTTGTTTGTATTAATTAATTGTTTTTTTTCTTTTGTAAATTGTTTGTTACATGTATGGGGAAGTGTTAAGTGTGATTAGAGTATCTGGTGGGTTAAACAGTTGTGAAATACATTATTGATTGAAATTACAAGTGTGTTGAGTTTTCCTTAGAAAGACCTTTACTATTATTTTTTTCGTTTGTTTTATGGTGTAATGGTGGTTACTGATGCTTACCGTTGCTATCCTGGGATTTATTTATTTGACAAGTTAATCTTGTCTGGCACCCGAGGGTTTATTAAAACCGATAATTAATTAATTTTTTTTTGTTCGAGGTTCGCTTGAGTGGGATTGAGAGGCTGAGGAAAAGCTATTCCTCACCGTACCCACGTGGGCCAGTGGTTGGGCGTGTGATTCGCGGTGCTGGAGGCTCGTGTTCGAACCCCGCCTGGAACAGTTTTGAAATTTATATATATATTTTTTTCCTTTGAGAGAATAAATTGAATTTATTCACCAGAAAGACCACCGTTACAATAACCACGTCTGCCTCACAAAAACTGTCACTTTAACAGTAAAAGATTCCTTGCTACCAGCTTATTAAAGTTTAATAAAACTTCTAAAACTATTCTACAGCACAAGAAGCAGGCTATAATTCCCTTTCTAAATAAATAAACAATTAAAGAGTCTGCTCAGATGAGGGGGCAAAGTAATTGTTATTTTTATTTTGTTAAATTAACTATAGGTTAATTA
Organism: Danio jaintianensis; assembly: GCA_903798115.1. Classification (NCBI taxonomy): domain Eukaryota; kingdom Metazoa; phylum Chordata; class Actinopteri; order Cypriniformes; family Danionidae; genus Danio; species Danio jaintianensis. The sequence goes on from CAIGQV010014192.1 coordinate 13,948, forward strand.
TGAATATTCATAATTCATAATAACATGTTATTATTGATCATTAATATTCATAAATTGAGCTAATTTTGGTACAGTAATATGATAATACTTAGTTCTAGTGTTGGGGATGAAGATTAAAAAGTGTCAGATGAAGAGAAGATTCAGAGTCTGAGATTCGATAAAAGTGTAGAAAATTTACTGAAGATAGTTTGCAGTTTTATGGTAGTAGGGCTTCAACACTCGCAATGACTTTGTAGGTCGCTCTTCTGACTTACAGTAACAACAACGCAGCAATTATACTCTTTACACAAAACCAGGAATGGTGTGGGGTTGTATCTGAGTCCAAATTGGGACAGAGACAGGTGGTGTTGGGTCAGACAACCCGCAAACTATTAAGGACCCCTCAGATACATATACACATGTAAGAGAACAATCTGTTACAAAAACTCAAAGTTGTTTCTTTGTACTCTCAGCTGTACTATCAAACTGGTTTACAACTGGTATAATCAGCATTATAATCAGCAAGTAAATCACTTTAAAAAGAATTAACACATAAAAATAGTGAAGTCACTTTAGACAGTATTATAATAATAATAATAATAATAATAACAATAATAATAGAAAAGGGGTGAATTTTTTTAGAGCTCATCCGTTTCGTTTATATTCAGTTATATTAAGTCTGCATAATTAAGGGTGTGTCACTTGAGTGACAGCTAGGTCTCGCTGGTCGCCGTCACTTCACCTCGGCTGATTAGCAGCTGAACTCGGCATATACATCGTATTTTTTTTTTTTTTTACGTGGCTTTACACAGTCAATTGCTTTTTGAAATTTTTCCTACAATTATCAGATGATATGGCATGTGTGTGCACTTAATTGTGCTCACAGCCTTACAAACCATTCACGTCTGGCCTCTATTTCCCAGGTGAGTGAAATTATATACTTTATATATATCATATCTATAAATGTATTTGTTTTATTTAAGATAATTTATAATGTTTTTTAGAACTTGAATGCCCTCTAGAATCTGACAGTTTGATTAGCTGTAGGCTCTAGAACAGTCATCTGAAACGTCTGAAAGTGTTATGCCTGGATTTCATCAATAGCCTTGCATTTACTAGCACAGACTATATTTGAAATATTTGGAAGTAATTCGCGCTTTCCTCCTGTAGAAAAACGTCATAAGAACAATGTTTAGTGGCTCAATGTATTACAACAGTGTTTTAAAAGTCTAAAGACTTTATTGATATAGTATTCAACCAAGCACATGTGGCCAGAACACAAACGAGTCGCAGGTAATGAAGAATTAAGCGTTTCTCCCATAGAAAACCCTGTCTTAGCAAAATGCTAGCAGGCGTCTGTAGCTCCGCTCACGCTCCGCCTCTTTGCCCTTGTTTGGTATCCTCCGGTCGGTGCGATGACACGTGAACAAAATGGCGATGGTTGGCCATGCCTACTTGTAGCTTCTTTTGCGTTCTTCAGAAACCTATGGGTGACGTCACGGATACTACGTCCATATATTTTACAGTCTATGGTCATGACAGACAAAGAGATGGACACTGAACATTCCTAGATTAGGCAATGTGATAACATTATTCATTAGTCAAAGTCATTTCAAAGATTAAATACTGATTAGGGCTGGGTGATATTGCAAAAACAATTATCACAATATCATGTTTCATATCATTAAGTATGGATAATTATTTTTTAACAATACATTTAGGAATATTATGATTTTTTTAACCACTTTGGCCTCTATTTTAACGATCTAGCAAAAGCATTAAGGGTGTGACCGAATCCACGTTTGCTATATTAAGGATGGAAAAATATGCTCTGGGGCACATGGTGTGACAGGGTTGAGCTTATTCTTTTAATGAGTTATGGGTGTGTTTTGAGAATAAACCAATCAGAGTCTCATCTCCCATTCCCTTTAAGAGTCAGTTGCATCATGCCATGGCGCATTTCCTATTTACATCGCGGGCTTTGTAAATGGAAAAACTGAACACTTCACTGGCAAAAAAAAGTTCAACAGAGCATCTGCAGCCAGAGGATAAAGAATGAGCCTCCTCCAATCGGCCTTTACTTTCACTTTCACTACAGGAAATGGTGCTGTATGCACAGACATCCATTAGCCTACATAATTATTTTCGTTTGTTAAGCGCAAAGATTTGTTTCAAAACTATTTCTAAATTCAGTTCTAATTTCCAGCAAATGAATGAATAAAACGAATAAATGAACAATAATAAAGGAATGTGGTCAAAAAAACATTATATCTGAAGTTATATCCAAATGCACATACTATACCCCATATGGTCCAAAACCTGACAGGTGGACAAATATAAGCTTGTTTTTAATAAAACAAATATAAATATGTATATAATAAATAATACTACTAATAATAATAACATTATACAAAAGCAAGTTGTCGTGAATAAACTAAAAAAGCCCCCCGAGATGAAGGCATGGAAGCAGTGGTTTTCATATTTATGTAGAAATTAATAATTCTTGTAATATTTTAATCCTTTAATTCTTTTTCATTTTTAAAGATATCTCTGTATTGCTGTACATCATGTGTTTTAAGCAATGTGTAAGCGAGGCGCACAACTAACGCGCTCTGCGCTGGACTTTAGACCTGCTTTCAGCTGGTCTATTGCATAGTCTATTTTAGTTCCTCAAAATAGCAACCCGCCAACAATGCGCCTTAACACACCTCTTTTCTAGACCGAAACACCCATGAGTCCACAAAGTGGCGCAAATTCATTTGCTATTTAAACAACGTGGTGGAAAACGAGAAAATTAAGGCTGTGTTGGTCTGAAAATAGCAACACGTCGAGGCAAGCACGTCTTGCGTATTATTGCACCGGGTGTATGATAGGGCCCTTTATTTCTAAGGCAAATAGTTTTAATAGTCAAAAAATAAAATATTTAAACAAAATATCTGATCACTTTATGATAAAAGAAAATATGTGTTAAAGAGACTCTTAAACTTGATAAATAAAATGTTACAAAGTGTGTGCAATGGTAAAGTGCAAATGCTGAACAATCAAAGCAAACCTTAAGGTGTGAATAATAATGATACAGTAAACCTCAAACTCTGCAAACAAAAGAAATTATGATGATCAAACCTGAGCTTTCAAGTAAAGGAACCAACCATCATTATTCAAATACATACTGCAACATAACAAATTGTGAAGTTGGATGACTACATTACCCCTACGCAAAAAAAAAATCTTTCAGACAGGGTGCTTGCGGCTGGGATGCACAAGACACTAAACCAAAAAGCCACTCTGGCGATAACCTTGCATTCTTCTTTATTTACAGTCTCCTCACTGCTACTAGCCACCTCACTCATTTTCGCAAGTGTTGTTATTCTGACCCATTGCTGCAGCTCTGATACAAGTTTATGGAGAAAAGTAAAAGCACTGCAGTGTTTCGCTGTGATGTGTTTGTCTGAGGTAATTAGTCTGCCGATATTACTAAAATGTGTATATTCCATACAAAGTGTGAAGCAGATTGGTTAGTTCTACTTAGATGAATCGTGGTGCGTACGCAGCATTCGGGATGTTTTCAACTAGGTGCACCTGGAAAATGCGCATGTGTCACGTGTCGTGTTTGCACAACACGTGCGCTTCGCTTCTGTATGCACGTCATGCAATTTGCGCGCCTCCATTGGAAATGACAAACTTACACCCTAAGCTTATTGGCATTCCTTCCAAGGTGCGCTCAGCAGCCACATTTTAGTTTTTTACAATTGATTTGCCACAAATTTCAGAACCCTGGTGTCAATTTTCAAAACTCTAGACACAAAATTTACAACCATTGCCAAAATTGCACATTTTTGCAAAACTCTTAACTGTTTTTTTGCTTGTATACAATACACATAAGTCAAAGATACTTTGTTCATTGAACTAAAATCACCTTTTCAATATAATACAATTAAACATCAAATCGATCCCATTTCAAAATGCAACTCAAACATTACATTTGAAATAACCATGCATTCATTCAATTAACACGATGCAACTATTGTTGTGAATTTCTAAGACGAGACAAAACCAGGGAGGCTTTCGGGTATCTTCAAAACAGAATCCTTTAATAAGGACTCGTCATAGCTGTGGCGTTAATCGAAAGATCTCTTTACTAGTGCAGCTACACACTAAATATATACATTTTTACAGACAGTGATACGTATAGGTGGGGAGAAACCTCAACAAAGCATGCAAATGAAGTGTTGTTGTCAGCGGGGTAAATTGCATCTCCAGCCCCGATCTCATCAGCATATAAGTACCCATTCATGTTACATTTTAGCATGAAAACAAAGCGTGCAAATTAAGTACTGGAGTCAGAACCCATCCTGCCACTTGACCAGCTCAAAAGTGTTAACTAGCCATTTGTTAGACAATAGACACAACTGACAATTTGCATTACTTTGGAGACGTTGTATTTCACATATAGGCTCCCTCAGAATGCATTTTACAATGTAATTTATATATTTAAAGAAATTTGTAGTCTTTCACTATCAACTGATACAAGCACTCAAAATAACAAGTAACTGTTGCATTACTCTTGATGCATGGAAACTGATGTACAATATTACTGTAATAAAGTTCGTTGTTGTTGTGGGAAGAAGAAGAGGGTCGGCGATTCAGGTAAATAAATGTCTTTTATTTTTTTAAAGCACACAACACGTGTAGCTCTGTGTGTGTGCTTGCTCTCTCTTCTCCCGACTGCTCCTTCTCCTCTCCTTAAGAAGGGTGTTAACGTTATCTCTGTTATTCATTATCTCTGATTGATCCGCTGACTAGCTGCCGGGCTCCGAGCATGCTCTCCCCCTCATTGGGTGTTCGATCATGCTCACCTCTCCACATACCCCCACCGCTCGCCTCAGGCCGGGGAGCCGTCCGGCCTGCAGCCCCGGATACCCATTGGACGGTATCCGGTCCCTCCTTTTTAGTGAGATCAGTCAATGAGCTGACGAGGGCCGAATAATTAGGAACAAAACGACTATAATATCCCGCCAGTCCCAAAAACTGTCTCACCTCCTTTTTGGTCTTAGGTCTCGGACAGGTTGCAATAGCTGCAGTCTTATCAATTTGGGGCTGCACCTGCCCGTGGCCCAAGTGGAAGCCCAGATACCTTACCTCCACTCACCCAATTGCGCACTTCTTCGGGTTAGCCGTGAGCCCGGCCCGTCTCAGCACCGATAATACCGCCCTCAGATGTTGCATATGCTGCTGCCAATCATTACTGAAAATGATGATATCATCTAAGTAAGCAGGGGCATATGCTGAGTGAGGGCCAAGTATTTTGTCCATCAGGCGCTGAAACGTAGCCGGTGCCCCGAACAACCCGAACGGAAGTGTCACAAATTTGTGTAATCCAAACGGCATCGTGAAGGCTGTTTTTTCGTGGGATACTGGAGTTAAGGGGATCTGCCAATATCCCTTAGTCAGATCCAATGTCGAATAATATCGAGCAGCACCTAACCGGTCGAGCAACTCGTCAATACGCGGCATTGGATATGCCTCGTATTTCGACACAGCGTTGACTTTTATGTAGTCAACACAGAACCGGACCGAGCCGTCTATCTTAGGAACTAAGTCACTGTGTGACTCTTCTACTACTGCCAATTTCAGCATATTACACAATTCTTCCTGAACCACTTTTTTCTTGTGTTCAGGCAGGCGATACGGCCGGGTCCTTACGACCACGCCCGGTTCGGTCTCGATATGGTGCTGAATTAATTTAGTACGACCGGGCAGAGGCGAGAACACGTCAGAGTTCTTACGTTGGAGGTGCCGGACGTTGATGAGCTGGCTCGCTGAGAGATGATCGCCCCCGGTGACGGCGTTGGTCATTCTGGGCCTTAAGCAAATGCTCCGTAGAGAGCCGCCCCAGTGTGTGGAGTTTTGCTCTAAGGTCCAGAATATATTGAATTTCACTTTTACTGTTTGAAGGCTCGTCCTCCCAAGCTTCTCTAATGACATCCAGCACCCCTCGGGGCTGCCTGCTATAGAGTCGCTCGAAGGGGTAAAACCCCGTGGAGGCTTGCGGAACCTCCCACACAGCAAACAACAAGGGCTCCAACCACTTATCCCAATTTTTCGCGTCCTCGTGTACGAACTTACGGTTCATGGATTTAAGAGTGCGATTAAATCGTTCCACCAGTCCGTCTGTTTGTGGGTGATAGACGCTGGTGCGAATCGATTTAATGCCCAACAATCCGTACAGTTCGCGCATGGTGCGTGACATGAACGCGGTGCCTTGGTCAGTGAGAATCTCCCTGGGGATTCCCACTCGGGAGATTATACGAAACAGCGCTTCCGCAACACTCTTTGCTGAGATGTTACGGAGAGCTACTGCTTCCGGGTACCGGGTTGCATAATCCACTAGGACTAATGCAAAGCGGTGCCCGCGTGCGGATCGCTTAAATGGCCCGATGAGATCCATACCAATTCTCTCGAAGGGGATCTCCATAACTGGTAGAGGGCGCAATGGCACTTTTCGGGTGGCCGGTGGGTTTACCAGCTGACATTCACGGCATGCAGCGCACCATCTGTTGACATCCCCGTGAATGCCCGGCCAAAAGAATCGGGCCATGAGGCGATTTAATGTGGCCGCTTGACCTAAATGTCCAGCCATAGGACTAGAATGAGGCGCCTGGAAAAGCATTTCCCGACGGCTCTTTGGTACTAATAATTGGGTTGTATCTTCTTTTGTCTGAGCGTCTTGGGCCACTCGATACACCCTGTCATTAATAATCGCAAAATATGGATAAGAGAGAGGTCGATCAGGCTGGGCGTTTTGCCCATCTATGACCTGCACTCTTTTGAGTGCATGCCTCAGCGTGTCGTCATGCGACTGCTCCAGGGGAAAGTCTTTACACCGGGAAATTCCCGGCCCTCCTCCTGAGTCAGCGCGTGACGGCATCGCTTGGGATTCCCCCAGCTGAGCGACCCGCCCCTTATCCAGCGATTTCTTCCTCCAAGAAACACCCGCACATAAGACCCCTAATAATCTATTAAATCCAGGCCAATTGGTTCCCAGAATTAGCGGGTGTTTGAGGTGCGGGTTAACCGCTACCTCGACACTATGATTTTACCCCTGAATTGGATATCTATAGCCGTTAGCGGGTAGTGAATTACATCACCGTGCACACACCTTACCCTTACCGTGCGGCTCGTTTCTAATGCCGGGTCTTGAAGCAGGCCTTGGTGGATGGAGGTCTGGTTACACCCTGAATCCACCAAAGCTTGATATGTACCCCCTTTTATACTCACAGGTATCCGGTATAGCCCGTCGGCCCAGACCTTCCCACTACACCCTCGGGGCCAGCGAGACCAACCGATTGAACCGGAGAGAGACCTGATGCTGTCTGAGAAGCCAGGGGTTGAAACTCCACCCCTCCGTCCTGATAAGCGCCCCCTTTCGGCGGGAGCTGCTGCGGATCCACCTCAGTGCACCGCCGTCTGGGTGCTGGTGTGGGCGGTCTCCGCAATCTGGGCCTGGGAACAGGATGGGGAAGAGAGAGAGACAAAGAAAGAGGGGGAGAAGAGAGAGAGGTTATTTTGCCGACCCTGGACCTCACCACCAGGTGATCCTCCGCCAGCCGGATGGCCGTTTGCAGATCCACGGGCCGGTGGCACTGGACCCACTCCGATGTTCGGGAGGGGAGGCGGGCGATGAACTGCTCCAGCACCACGGCATCCATTATCTGGGCGACGGTCCGGCCATCCTGTAGCAGCCATCTGCGGCAGGCGTCACGGAGCTGTTGGGCGAACACAAAGGGCCGGCCGCTTTCCGTCCATTCCATCGAACAGAACAGCTGGCGTTGCTTCTCCGGGTTGCGACCGGCCCGCTGGAAAATGGCTCGCTTCAAGTCGTCATACTCCAGGAGATTCTGGGCCGGTAGCTGCTGTGCGGCGATCTGGGCTTCACCCGACAGCAGCGGGATGACTCTTACCGGCCACTCGGCCCGCGGCTAGCCACACGCCTCCGCCATCCTCTCAAAGAGATCCAGGAGCGCTTCCGGGTCGTCCTCCGACTCCATTTTCTGTAACGTGATGGGAGGGTGGGCGGCAGATGTCGAAGCAGGCCAGATCTCCTGGGCCAGCAGACTCTGGATTAGCTCGCGGCCCTCCCGCTGGGCCTCCACGAGGACTTGGAACTGTTGCTGTAGGTCTCTCTTCAGCTCCACCAGCGCATGATGTTGTTGTCTGTGGAGAACCGCGAGCGCCTGGATGACTTCCGCACATGGACTGGTAGACGGAGTGGTCATTCTGGCAGCGAAGTTTTCTTCTTCTTCCCGGGTTTCGGCATCACTGTAATAAAGTTCGTTGTTGTTGTGGGAAGAAAAAGACAGGGTCGGCGATTCAGGTAAATAATTGTCTTTTATTTTTTTAAAGCGCACAACACATGTAGCTCTGTGTGTGTGCTTGCTCTCTCTTCTCCCGACTGCTCCTTCTCCTCTCCTTAAGAAGGGTGTCTCTCCGGCCCAATCACTAGAAAAACAGGTGTTATTCGTTATCTCTGATTGATCCGCTGACTAGCTGCCGGGCTCCGAGCATGCTCTCCCCCCTCATTGGGTGTTCGATCATGCTCACCTCGCCACAATTACATATTTAGATGATGAATGTTTCAGAATAGATCAAATGACATCAGTTACCACAGAAGATGACCTAACTGGACTACATAATCTATAGATTTCATCCTTATTCCATATATATGGTTTCTATGTTCCATGTACCACTTTTACAGAAAATGTTTTCATACTTGACATTACTGTATGCAAGAAAGTCCAATCACAGCATAACAGCAGACCAATGTCAGGCCTGAATTCACATTGACAGAAGGTTCTTTCCAAGATTTTTGACTAATGAAAACCCCACTGTGATGTAGAGGAGAACCTGTGGCCAGATCCCAAAATAAAAATATGATATATAGAAATATATGTTAATTACATAAGTAACATACTAGTTCATATGGATTTCACACATATAAAATATATGTCACACATGTCAAAATATACCAAAAATTGCCTTTTTTTTAACAATTAGAATTACAAAAATTTACATATATGTTACAATTATGTTAGACTGTTATGTTTTTTTTTGTTTAAACCTACTTTATGATTGAATGAATAAAACTTTAGTTGAGTGATTCCACTGTCTGTACTATTCCCTCTACGCTTATGTATAAACATGTAAATGTTCATCAGTGTCAGCAGGCGTTTCTCCTCATCTGTGGGATTAAGGGTCCCAAAAACATACAAAAAACAACATCGAACCACAATAGTCCACATAATAATCCAGACTATTAGAAAGAGGAATAAAATCCCTACAAGTCCTCCAAAGCCATACAACACATACTTCAAGATTCTCATAGCTATGCCTTCTGAAACAGCCACAAACTCAACCGAAGCTTCTTCCACAAACTCCTCTACTGATTCAGTCACATCAGTGAACACATAATTCATTTTGTTTTAAACAACATTATATGCAGTTTTAAACATGTTTTAACAAGTTTCAAGGGAAACTTGAAACTTAGCAATTTTCTTAGAAAATTGCTAAGAAAACTTAGAAACTTAGAAAACTTAGCAATTTTCAGTCTCCCCCAGATAATTTAACCAGAGACTGAAAATTGCTAAGTTTTCTGCTACTCATTCAGGATTCTTGTTTCTCGGGCTGTGAAATGGCCTTTTTAGGCCAAAAACAGAAAGTGATAAAAGCTGCTTAAAACAATTAAATTCATAATTAATTTTGTTTTAAACAATATAATATGCAGTTTTAAACATGTTTTAACAAGTTTCAAGGGAAAAGCAAGTAATTTTGATGGAGACTGAAAATTGCTCATTTTTGAGCTCTCATGCAGAATTATTGTTTCTCGGACAATGAGAACGGCTTTTTCAGGCCAAAAACAGAAAGTGATAAAAACTGCTTAAAACAATTCATTCATTCATTCTCTTTTCGGCTTAGCCTTTTATTAATCAGGGGTTGCCACAGCAGAATGAACCACCAACTTATCCAGCATATGTTTTACGCAGCGGATGCCCTTCCAGCTGTAACCCATCACTGGGAAACGCTCTCATTGACAGACATACACTACGGATAATTTAGCTTACTTAATTCACCTATAGTGCATGTCTTTGGACTTGTGGGGGAAACCGGAGCACCCTGAGGAAACCCACGCAAACACAGGAAGAACTTGCAAACTCCACACGGAAATGTCAACTGACCCAGCTGAGGCTCGAACCAGCGAACTTCTTGCTATGAGGCGACATCGCTACCCACTGCGCCACCAGCTTATAACAATGAAAATCATCATTCTTTTTGTTTTAAACAACGTTATATGCAGTTTTAAACAAGTTTCAAGGTAAAAGCAAGTGATTGTGAGGGAGACTCAAAATTGCATATTTTTGAGCTCTCATGCAGAATTCTTATTTCTCAGGCTGTGAAATGGCCTTTTCAGGCCAAAAACAGAAAGTGATAAAAACTGCTTAAAACAATGAAAATCATCATTTTTTTTGTTTTAAACAACATTATATTCAGTTTTAAACATGTTTTAACAAGTTGCAAGTGAAGACCAAGAGATCTGAGTGAGTTTGCAAAACTGCTCATTCTGCTCATTTCAGCATCTTGCTGTGAAAAGGTCTTTTTCAGGCCCAAAACAGAGAGTGACAAAAACTGCTTAAAACAATGAAAATCTTAATGCTATTTGTTTTAAACAACATTATATGCCGTTTTAAACATGTTTTAACAAGTTGCAAGTGAAAACTAAGGGATTTAAGGGAGTTGGCAAAACTGCTCATTCTGACTTGTTCTCGCTCTGAAAAGCGCTTTTTCAGGCCCAAAACTGAAAGTGATAAAAACAATGAAAATCATCATTCTTTTTGTTTTAAACAACATACATGCAATTTTAAACATGTTTTAACAAGTTTCAAGGGAAAACCAAGTGATTTTGAGGGAGGCTGAAAATTGCTCATCTTTGAGCTCTCATGCAGAATTCTTGTTTCCCCGGCTGTGAAATGGCCTTTTTTACAGGCTGAAAGAAGAAAGTGATAAAAACTACTTAAAACAAGGAAATGCATCATTCTTTTTGTTTTAAACAAAATTATATGCAGATGTTAACATGTTTTAACAAGTTTTAAGGGAAAAGCAAGTGATTTTGGGGGAGATTGAAAATTGCTAATTTTTACGCTCTCATGCAGAATTCTTGTTTCTCTGGCTGTGAAATAGCCTTTTTATAGGCCAAAAACAGAAAGTGATAAAAACTGCTTAAAACAATTCATTCATTTATTCATTTTCTTTTCGGCTTAGCCTTTTATTAATCATGGGTCGCCACAGCAGAATGAACCACCAACTTATCCAGCATATGTTTTACGCAGCGGAATGCTTTCCAGCTGCAACCCATCACTGGGAAACACCCATACACTCTCATTCACACATATACACTAAAGATAATTTAGCTTACTTAATTCACCTATAGTGCATGTGACTGGACATGTTTGGGAAACCGGGGAAAACTTACAAACTCCACACAGAAATGTCAACTGACCCAGCCGAGGCTCGAACCAGCGAACTTCTTGCTATGAGGCGACATCGCTACCCATTGCGCCACCACGCCATCTGCTTAAAACAATGAAAATCATCTTTTTTTTTAAAAACAACATTATATGCAGTTTTAAACAATGTAAATAAATGAGTCTGTCTCGACCCAACTTCTACTCTAAATGGTGAATTGATGCTCATTTCCCAAAAGGGCTGACTTATGAGAGAAAAGAGAAGTCAACAGTTTGTTGTCTCTGCATTGTTTGAGGTGACTACATCTCGACCAATCTGTAACAATTGTAGAATGGGGATGGGTGTGGTGCACAGAGAACCATCTCATCAATGGTGTTGAAACTGCATTAACATAGAGAGATAAAGAGAACAGCTGGGTCAACAGCCAAGGAAAAACGTCATTAACATCTAAAGGCATGTCTAAAGGCAACATCTAAAAGAGTATAAAGGTTTGAGTTTAAGCATGTTCGGGGTTCATTCTGACTCCGGTGAACCCAAGGTACTGACGTGTATTTTGAGACTGCTATGCTAAATAAACATCTTCACTGAGATCTTCCAAAGTCATCTTTTTTTCTTACACTGGCGAGCCATCCAGCAAGGACTTCCAAAACAACAAAGGAGAGAAAGGTAAGAAAAGCGGGTTTTCTTATTACATTTTTGTTGTTAGGAATCCCCCTCGTTTAAAAAAAATCTAAAAAAGAAAAATTTAGGACAGAAGAGAATTTGTATTGTTCTGCTTTAACAGAAGGAGTTCTTAAGCCTATTCTGTACAATTTTGTTTAAGATTCTAACGAAACTGAATCAGCCCGACGTAGTGTGGTAGCAGAATTGTATTGGAATTGTTATTTCTAAAGTAATTGAAACAAAGTTAATGTTTGAACATAAGTGAAACTGATTTATGAAGTTTTCATAATTCTGTGGAAATTCTAAAGTAAAGGAAGTTCTAAAGTAAAGGAAATTCTAAATTCTAAGTTTTTCCTGAGGTTTTGCCTGATGTAATGTAGCAGTGTTTTAATTTTTAAATTACAACACAAAGGACTGATGTAGATTGGTTTTATCTGATAACTTACAGATAAACATTTGAAACCGTTTTGGGTGTAGTTTAGAATTTGAGGCCTGATGGAGTGTGGCTGTGTTCAATAGACACTATTGTTCATTTGCATAGGAGCAGTGAATAATTGTACCAACAAGTATTAAAATAACTTGCTAATGTTCAGTCAGTAAAGAAATAAAATCTATTAAATTACTTAAGAGAATTTAGTAAGATTGTGAAAATGGAAGAGATGATGGTTAAATACATTGCTAAGCATGGCACAGTTCAAATTTTTGATGGTATAGAGAAAATCGTAGATAAGCCATATGAATGGGCTATCTCTAAACTAGAAAATTCTTCCAAAATGCCAAAGAACAATAAAGGAAAAATTGCCAATGCGCTTCAAGCTTTTCTTGCATCATACAAGGTAACTAGAAAGAGAGTAGTGGAGTTAGAAGCTGAAAACTCTGTGTTGGGGTAATTGCTTAAAGATATTACCAGGCTAGTGAAACATTATGGAAGGAAGAGAAGATCAGAATGCAGAATGAGATTGCACGTCTGAAAACTCAAAAAGACTTGTTGGCATCATCTGTAGAAACATTGTACAGTAATTTGGAAGAAGCAAGGGCTACTTGTAATTTCTTCATAAAGAATGGCCTGACAGAGAATAACACCAGTGAGACATTAAATGCAAATAGGAAGATGATGATGAATGGGAAAGAGATTCTCAGTCAGTCAGTAGTCAATGCTCAGACTGTGCAGTTAGATTTCCTATGTCACCAGTTCACTCTAATACCACCATGCATGCTAGTGAAGCAGGGCTAGAATCAATGACCCATAACACAGTCAGAGGGTTTAACCCAAATGAACTAGAAGCTGTGATTGCAAATATTGGGAAATTTGATCCTACTGAACAAGATCCTTTAGGTTTCCTAAAGAAGTTAGAGGAATATGCAGAGGTGTACAAGATACAGGTGATACCAATGGTGATGCATGTGTGTTGTTAAGAATGTGCTTGCCTGAAACTTCGTCAGGAGCATTAACTCAGAAAGTAAAAGACAAAACTGAAAACAAGTCAGAGCGGAAACAGGCATTGCTTGAAGTCTTAGGTGTGATGTCTGTTAACTGGGATAAAATATCTGAGACACACATGAAGAAAGGGGAACACCCAAGAGTATTTTCTGAACAATTGTTGGAGATGTTTAAAACATTCAGTGGCAATCCTGATATTACTCATGATGAGGTCAGTTTCAAGTCTGCTTTGATTAATAAGTGTGACCCACTCACCCATTCTGATGTGACACCACTCCCTGCTTGTGACACCACTCCCTGATTATAAAGACATTATTGGTAAAATGACACAGTTTTACAACAATGCAAATTCACAGAGGCAAATGAAAGATGTAAGACATCCTGTTGCTGCTTTTGCAAGCAGAGAATATTTGAGCTCATCCAATGGTTTCCATCAGAGCGCAAGGAAATTTACAAGTGTGAATGCGGAGGGTGTTGTTCTTTGTTATGCATGTGGAAAGGCTGGTCACATTGCGAGGAATTGCCAGGACAGTGCAAAATCTCAAAGCATTGTTTGTCATGCATGTGGAAAAAATGGCCACATAGCAAGACATTGTTTAGAGAAAAGGAGGAAAGACCAGGGAGTTGTTTGTTTCAGATGTGGAATTATGGGACACAAGGCAATACAGTGTCATGTTTCAGTAAAAAGAAAGACAAGTTATAAAGATTTACATAAGAAAATAGCCAGGCTAGAAAACCAGCTGGAAGAGTTGAAAGGAATGAAGGAAGGACCCATTCACACCTTTTCAGACACATCACTGCATGAAAATGACTGTAGCTCAGTCTCAAGCAGCTGCTGATGTGGATTGGAGGAATTGTTTCATGATAGTACAATATTTTAGAAAAAAATATTTTACTATCAAAACGGGGGTGATTCTGTATAATTTCTGAGAAATTATTTTAAATGATATTGATTGTTTAAATGTAATTTATGATACATGTTTTAGTGTAATTATTTTTAAAAATAATTTTATTACTGTTGGGGCTGCACGGTGGCGCAATGGGTAGCACGTTCGCCTCACACCAAGAAGGTCACTGGTTCGAGCCTCGGCTGGGTCAGTTGGCGTTTCTGTGTGGAGTTTGCATGTTCTCCCCGTGTTCACGTGGGTTTCCTCCGGGTGCTCTGGTTTCCCCCACAAGTCAAAGACATGCGGTATAGGTAAATTGGGAAAGCTAAATTGTCCATAGTGTATGTGTGTGAATTAGTGTGTGGGGATGTTTCCCAGTGATGGGTTGCAGCTGGAAGGGCATCCTCTGCATAAAACATATGCTGGATAAGTTGTCGGTTCATTCCGCTGTGGCGACCCCAGATTAATAAAGGGACTAAGCCGAAAAGAAAATGAATGAATGAATATTACTGTTGTGTGATGCTTGAATGTGAGAAGATTCTTGTGCGGGAAAGGGGGGGGCAACCTCTTCTTTTTATTCTTATTTCAGATTGAAGGGTGTGGTGAAAGATAATCCAGTCATGGGTGAGACAAGCAGGCCAGTAGGACCAGTGGCGGAGACAAGATTATGCAAAGAACAAGGTTCTGCAAGAGAACAGAGAGATCCAGAACCCCAGGCCCAGTATTGATCAGAACATTCAAGCCCTGATGAGAGCCAGAAACCAAGAAGCCTTGATCACAGAAACCAAACAGAGATCCAAAGCTCCAGGCCCAGAATCAATTAGAATTTTCAAGACCCAGATGACATCTAGAACTCAGAGATGGTGAAGAAGATTAAGAACCCAGAGATGCTGATGAAGTTCTAGAAACCCAGAGACACAGGAAAGTTGGAACAGCACAAAATGGAATACCAGTGATTGCTTTTTCAAGATAGACTTGTTGTCCAGGTGGAAAAGACTGAACAGTGGAAAAGAGAAAGAGAATATCAAACCATTTTTAGAGACTGGGAAGTTAATGAAAACAAATGGGCATAATATGGACCCACATTGAAGGCCTAAAAGCCTAAGGACACAGACTGACACATGGAGAAACAAATACAAACATATGTACATACATGCATACATATTGATAGATTATATTGCTGTCCAACAAATGCAGATGTGTGGATGTCGTCAGGATGTCCACACTGAGAAAATGGACACAAACAACAACAAAAAAAGATAAAATGGTTGCATACAGAAATGTAGAACGTATATTGCTGTCCATGAATGCACTCTTGGATAAAAGATGTCCACGGTGAGAAAGTGGACACAATGTGTTAAAAAAAACAGGAAAATTTGCACACACAAATGTTTGTTGTGTAGTGAGTGCACATATGTTATCTAGTGGATACAAATGTGGTGTAGTTAATGTGAATGTTTAATGTTTCTAATGTTTTTTTTATGTTTGATTTTAATGTGGATTTTAATGAGGATGTCAACACTAAGTAGACACAGAGTGGGAAAAAAAGAGAAAGAAAAAAAGGAAATGCTCGCACACACAAATGCTTGTTGTGTAGTGAATGCATATATGTTGTGTAGTGAATGTACATGTGGTGTAGTTGCAAAAGTTTAATGTTTTTGTTTGATTTTTAATGTGGATTTTAATGAGGATCTCCACACTGAGAAAATGGACACAGAGAGTAAAAAAAAACAAAAAAAAAAAACAATGTTTGCACAAAATGGACAATGCTGTGCAATGGTTGTACATATGGATAAAATATGTACATCCTAAGAAAGTGAACGAGAAGAAACACAATGCTTGCACACAAGCATGCAGACACACACACAGACACAGACACACACACACACACACACACACACACGCACACACACAGAAAGACCCACACACATACACACGCAGACAGATGGTAAGATTCTTTGGTGCCCAGCCAAGAACAACCTAAGCCAGGGATTTACCGGCCACTGGGCACCTGCCCATGAAGGGAGGTGTAATTTGTGAGAGAGTGGTTGAGATGCATATTTCTGGGCCAAAGAGCATCAGAAAGGGGACTGTAAGAAAATGAGTCTGCCTCGACCCAACTTCCACTCTAAATGTTGAATTGATGCTCATTTCCCAAAAGGGCTGACTTATGAGAGAAAAGAGAAGTCAACAGTTTGTTGTCTCTGCATTGTTTGAGGTGACTACATCTCGAACAAATGGTAACAATTGTAGAATGGGGATGGGTGTGGTGCACAGAGAACCATCTCATCAATGGTGTTGAAACTGCATTAACATAGCCTGCTGTGCTGCATGGAGATAGAGAGAACAGCTGGGTCAACAGCCAATGAGAAACTTCATTAACATCTAAAACAGTATAAAGGTTTGAGTTTAAGCATGTTCAGGGTTCATTCTGACTCCGGTGAACCCAAGGTACTGACGTGTATTTTGAGACTGCTATGCTGAATAAACATCTTCACTGAGATCTTCCAAAGTCATCTTTTTTTCTTACAACAAGTTTTAACAAGTTTCAAGGTAAAAGCAAGTGATTGTGAGGGAGACTCAAAATTGCTTATTTTTGAGCTCTCATGCAGAATTCTTGTTTCTCGGGCTGTGAAATGGCCTTTTCAGGCCCAAAACTGAAAGAGATAAAAACTGCTTTAAGGGCACCTATGATGAAAATCATCTTTTGTAAGCTGTTTGGACAGTTTGGAGTGTAGGTATAGTGTGTCCACTGTCATATTGGGGTGATATAAACACAATAAGTCTCTTTTTTGAAATTTCCAGACGTTAAAATAGGACCCAAATCCCTCCCATTTTGAGGCCGATGTAGGAGTGCGGTTTCCCCACCCACAGAATTGATTGACAGCCGCGTATTAACATGTCTCCGTAGTAACGCATATAATCGTATCAACAAGACAGGACGTGCACAAAGCAACTGGGATTAAAGGATCTGTGTGGGTCGTTGTGATCATCAATCATCATCAAATGAGTTCAAGAATGAGTTTTACAAGTTTAAAACGTTTTTAAAACAGTGCATGTTTGTAATGAATTACGATTTTACCGTCTTTACTTCATCACCACAGCCGCGTGTCAGCACAATTATAAAAGAAGACGCTTCAATCCCGGTTTGTGGACGTTAAATCAGGTTTATTTTGTACATTAAGATAACAGATGTCCATACAGCGGTGGATATTAATGTGTATCCTGTCACATTTGCCGTGCAAAAACAGTGGAGTTAAACGTGTGCGCTGTGTGTGTGTGTGTGTGTGTTTGTGTTAGTCTGCTGTGTGTGTGCGTGAACTTTGTAAGGACACTGTGTGTGATTCATCGCAGAAAGGCTTGAATTAACTCCACAACAAAGATTAAGGCACACTCTGACAGGCACGTGAGAACGGTGGACGGGGAGAACTAGCATTAAAGGCACAGGCCACCAAAACAGCTACATAGTGTTCAAAGCAAAAAATAAAATAAATCAACTTTCTAAAAGCTACAATAAATAATCTGATGGGTGTTTTGAGCTGAAACTTTACAGACACATTCTGGAGACACAAAAGACTTCTCTTAAATCTTGAAAAAGGGGTGAACTAGGTGCCCTTTAAAACAATGAAAATCAT
>CAIGQV010014192.1:32079-43745 GCA_903798115.1 Danio jaintianensis
GTTGCAGGAATCAGCTTAATTGTCTGCTTTTTAAGGCCAAAAACAGCAAGTGATAAAAACTGCTTAAAACAATGAACAACATCATTCTTTTTGTTGAACATTATATGCAGTTTTAAACATGTTTTAACAAGTTGCCAATTAAAAGTTAGTGAAATGAGAGAGTTTGCAAAAGTGCCCATTTCTACATTGAAGGAATCAGCTTGACTCAACTTTTTAAAGCCAAAAATTGCAAGTAAAAACTGCAAGCAGATTAAAAACTGCTTAAAACAATGAAAATCATCATTCTTTTTGTTTTATACAACATTATATGCAGTATATGCATTTCAGCAAACTCCCTCATCTCACTTAATTTTCACTTGCAACCTGTTAAAACATGTTTAATATTGCATATAATGCTGTATAAAACAAAAAGAATGATGATTTACACTGTTTTAAGCAGTTTTTATCACTTGCTGTTTTTGGCCTTTAAAAGGTGAAACAAGTTGATTCCTGCAATACAGAAATGGACACTTTTGCAAACTCTCTCATTTCACTTAGTTTTCACTGGCAACTTGTTAAATCATTTTAAATACTGCATATAATGTTGTATAAAACAAAACAAAAAAATGACGATTTTCACTGTTTTAAGCAGTTGCTGTTTTTGGCCTTAAAAAGCTGAAACAACCCAGCAAACATTTGAACATCCGATGACCGTTAAAAAGACACGTTGCGTCATGGTTGAAAAATATATCCAAAACGGGGGTTGAAATTATGTCACGGACGTGGATGTGAATAAAACGTCTTTTCTGCATGTGAATACAACATCTTTTCTGCACGTCATCTGAACGTATAAATATGCCGTATTCTGGTTGTTTATAAGATGTGTTGCTGTGTTTTAATAGCCCAATTATACATATAAAATAATTACACTTATTATTTAAAGCTGTGAATGGCAATAAGGTCCTTAAAAGGTCAGATTTCGGTCCAGTCAGACCTGAACGTCTTTAAAATGTGTACATCATAATTATTACATTATTTGAGCATTTATGCAATATAGTGTTACAATTTAGCAAAATCATTTATTGTGCATATTAGTAGTTTTAACGTAGTGACAAATTTACATCACTGCTCAGCAGACACACTTAATAACTTAATAAAACATCAACAAAACAGAATTATGGACAACACAAGTGAAGTTTTATTTTAGAGCCTTTTATTTCCAATATCTCCCAGCTCTTCCTGGAACGTGCTTGCTGTGTTCCTCCATTGCTACATCTTTTCTGTGTCTGTAGCATCTGGACTTCATCACTTCACAGCATCTGAGGGAGGAGAATATGATTTTAAAACTAAAACTAAACTTACAATAAACTTACAATAGATCAAGGATTATTGTCATGTTTCATGAATATACAGTAATGTGCAGAGTAGCAATTGTATCTAATGCCAATGCATACACATTCCCTACCACTCATAATTTTACAAGTGCCCATATCCACATATTTACCCATATTCACAGTTTTGTGACAAGCAAAAACTTGGTCATTCATGGCTTACACTGAAATTATAATTTAATTTAATATTTTCAGTCTGGCTGACAGCCTGTGTCTGTACAAACATTTTAAAACATATGAACATTAAAACAGCTATGTCTATAAGGAGATATACAATGACGCATAACAGATTAAATCCAGAATTTAAATAATATCAAAGACTGGGTTAACTGTTGGGAAATAAACACAAACAATGCAAGATAAATATGTACCTGTTCATGATATTTTACTCAGGCTCGGACAGAACATCCACCAACTCTGGACAGTTGCTGAACCTAAATGTGACAGACAGAGACACACATTCTGTCACTTTTCAAACTTACACAGACCCAATTCTTCTCGTCAGCTTTGATGGACACTTCACAGGATCTCGCTCTCAGAATCCAGTCTCTTAACAGAACATGCAGACCTGCTGGAGACAGACCAATAGCTAACATCAGGCTTATGATGACATTAACTTTTCTAGTTGCAATTACTAAAGCTTTTATGCAGTAATAATATCACAATATTCACCACAGGTATAAAAACTACTTTGTGCATTGATATATTTTTATACAAATGTTTAAAATTTTTATTGCAAATGGATTATAAAATACAGTTGCTAACACTTTACAATAAGGAAGATAATTTTCAAGTAATATCTCATGCACGTCACAAGCCAGATTAACATATGAAAATGTGTGAAAATAAACAGCAGGCTAAGAATTCCAGCACATGGTGAAATTGTGTTTTTTAACATTATTTGACACTACAGGCTCTAGGTTTGCAAATATGAACTCAGAAATTCTGAAATACACTTTTAAGCGTTCAACAAACTTCTCACCTACACTGGCGTGCTCTCAGGGAGTGGGATGACAAAGGATCATTTGCACTGGAGACAATTCTACATAGACAAACAAAACAACAGTGAGAAAGGTAATAATGAAATTATTTAAGGAACAACAAATAATTAAATGCAATGCCTTGGTTCTTACAGTTGGCCTGGAGAAAGAGTCTTGAATTCTGTCTGACAGATGACTGATTGTTATTGAACCTGCAAGACAAATTTGAACCTTAATGCAATTTTATGAAGTATAATACAGAAACAATTTTACAGGAGCAGTTAAAAGAAAAGTGGTTAGACTTTAACTGCTAAATCTACACATGAGCTAATAACACCTACATAAATAAATTTAACATTTTATGTTAACTGTAAAGATATTAAGTAACTTCTTTAGATACAGACTCATAAGTTTTGCTTTCATTGTTAATGACAGCCTTTTAGCAGACTAACGTTAAACAGAATCATTAATACTGGTATGGTAGTAAATGCTGAAAGATATATCTACAATAGAATGATATACTTAGGATATAGAATTGATATAGTTGTGCATTATTATTATTATTATTATTATTATTAAAATGTTTTATTTCTACAATAAACTCACCTGAAATGGTCATCTACAGCTCTGACTAGAAAACATGTTGGCCAGCTGTCCTTGAGGACCTGTGTAGGGAACCCTGATAAACTGCACCCTATTCTGTGCTGTAAAGTTGGTTTTATGTTGGACATTAATTTGACATCCGAACTTACCTTGCCCCTTAATCGGATCCCGATCTCAATATAGTTGTGGTTAAAACTGTATCAACGTCTACAAAAAATTTAACATCATTTTACCAAAAATTAGACTTAAGAAATGAGATGGAATAAAATATCAGTTCTTAAGAACAGGAGGAGGAGCTTCAGAACATCCTTAGTGTCACCCTCAGGGCTGCAAGTGGAAATGCAGAGGGAGTTTAGAAATATAAAACACCCGAAGGTGGTGTACTGGTGTTCACTAAGGGGGTAAACTGAGACTCTTCCAGTTAAAGAAGAACTGAAAACATCTTGGCATAATGAGTAAACTGCACAAATAATAGTAGTTTTAGATGTATTGCTGATGTAAATGCCAAGAAAATAAGACAAACAGCATTAGATAAGTCTTACAGTGGCGATTCCTACAAAACATAATTGGCCGTTTCAAATGCCAGTAGCTGATCTACAGGTGCACTGTATAGTTAATGAAGAGGAAAGATGTAAAGTGGCACAATGCAGTATATGAGACACAAATATTTAATAATACTCCAGTCTATACAGACTTGTAAAAAACTCCAGACTCCTGTTACACAGCAGCAGGATGTATATGAAAAGTTTATTTGCAAAAACAGATAGCTCCATTTTTTAGAGATATGTTTTATGTTGTGCATTGAAGAGTACAAATGCAAAAAATATGATTTATGGAAATTACTAAATTTTATAGATTTTAGTAGTTTTGAGAAAGCATGTTTTTACATTAGGTATAAAAGATTTCAATTGCAAAAAAATGTATTACAAAAAAATTATGTTAGCAAAAAAAATTAAATGAGGGCGGTATGGTGACTCAGTGGTTAGCACTGTCACCTCACAGCAAGAAGGTGGCTGGTTCGAATCCTGGCTGGGCCAGTTGGTATTTTCTGTGTGGAGTTTGCATGTTCTCTCCTTGTTGGCGTGGGTTTCCTCCGGGTGCTCCGGCTTCGCCCACAGTCCAAACACATGCGCTATAGGTGAATTGAATATTCTAAATTAACCATAGTGAATGAGTGTGTATAGGTGTTTTCCAGTACTGGGTTGCAGCTGGAAGGGCATCCGCTGTGTAAGAACATATGCTGGAATAGTTAATTCTGCTGTGGTGACCCCTCATAAATAAGGGATTAAGCCAAAGAAAAATGAATGAAAATTAAAATAACCTCTTCATATATCACCCTTTTAAAATATAAGACGATATAAGAGATGGTGGCAATTTTACTGGTCATGCAATGGATGAAAACACAATGAAATCTTCTTCTGTATGAAATTTGTACAAAATGTATACTAAAGTGAAAGAAAAACAAAAAAGTTTATGAATACCTATTAATGTACAGTAGATGTGAATGAGGTGGCCGAGAAGCTGATTAAACTTGCTCTGAGAAGTGCTGTTGCTGTCAGTCATTGTTTGTTTCTAAGTCAGTTTAATGGTAAGAGGATTGATCGAATAGGCCTGTCGATAGAAGGTTTGCGAACTACTATGTCATTAGTAGTATGTCTATATCATGCAGATGTACTGTTAAATGCTTTGATTATTTTGTTGTATTTTTGTAATGCTAGTACAAAGGAGTAGCAAGATTTTCCAATGCACCTTCACATGACTTTACACCTTTACAAGAAATTAAAATCTCAAAGTTTCAGAAAGATGCCGTTTTAACCATTCACGGATTTTAAACAGCTATTTTTGTTCAAATAGTTTTAAAGAGAATTATATAATTTAGATGCAAAAATAATAATAATAATAATAATTATTATTATTATTAATTGTTTATTTACTTTGCAGAGATTAGTTTTGCTTTAAATTATTATTATTTTTTTAAATCACACGTCACGTCTCAACTATTCAAATGTAGAAATACAACATATAATATAAATCTATAGCCTATAATGTGTTTGAAGCCTTCAAACAAAAATATTTCTTTATCACACGTTCGTAAATAGTAAAGTGGTTATTGCTTTTCCACAATATGGCGTTTGGGCTCTTTACCCCATTGGGTGCTTATTTTGTTCAACTGACATGATTGGCCACCTATACGTTTTAAAAACTGTCAGTTATTCAGTTTTACCCTTTCACATGGTAGCAGCTCAAGCTCAAAATTCATACTGACAAGATAAATGGCTAGTCATTATTATCTTTAGCCTACTTCAAAAACCGTTTTCTATGTACGTTTACCAGCCTGCAAACTTTTAAAGAATGGGTTATTTACGTTAATTCAATTGGGACTACCACCTAGAATCTGGTGGTTTATCAGCAGCTGTTTTTATATGAGAACAAAAAAAATCAGACTCATAACTATACCAACTCATACTGACACAGAGTATACATAGCCTGTTTAAATTGCCGTCACTTGCTTTCTTGTCATGTCATTGTACTTTGTCTCCACAAAACAGTTTTTCAGCACTTGTGTAAGAAATTCTGAATTCTTTGTCTAAAACAATGTGTTTTACTACTGTGGGTAGCCTAGTGTTTTGGTTTAGTGCATTCAGGGAAAAGTTGGCCGATGAGAAATTTCCTTAACAAAATGAAGGTATGCAGTACTCTGGTGTCCTAACAAATCAACATCGAATAATTAGTAAAACGTCTCTTTTTTTTTTTTGGTTTGTTTTTTTAAATGATCCAGTGCGGAACTGTGGTCGAAAATATTTGATCGACAAGCTGACACAAGATGACGCTCTTTTATATTTTTAACTCAATTCAGTGCATCTTTATAGCCTTTGCAATGTAGAATGTCACAGTTGAAGTTAAGTGTGATGCAAATGCCATACTGGAGGCTGTTTTTAAACATGGTTATGACAAATCACAAATACACAATGCACTGAAACAATGGCAATAATTTTTTCAAATAGAACAATTAAAAACAACCCAAACAAGCATTACATTTAAAAACTGGGGAAAAAATGTGATAAAAACATGATTCCTGATTAAAAAAAAAAAAAAAAAAGTAATATACATTTAGGTAATAAATGCTTTATCAAACAGCCTAGCAATTTCCTTCCCACAAATTTACATAGGATATGGCAGGAGCAGCATGAATAGCCAAAATCCTTTACTGAATGTATCAGACAATGTTATTGTAAAAGACTGACTTGACACCAAATAAAAATATATACATGAACTGTTACTTGTTCTCGTTTTAATATTACTATATTCTACACACCATAAAATACACATACATAAACACATGCACACACACACGCACGCACGCAGGCACGCACGCACGCACGCACGCACGCACGCACGCACGCACGCACACACACACACACACACACACACACACACACACACACCAAAAATAAATAACTTCCATAGTATCTGTATAAAAATTGTCACAGTTTGAAATCAATCAACATAAATAACAAATTATCATTAATTGAAAACTAACCTTTAAAATGGTCCTTTAAAAATATGTAAAAGCTGTTTGAAAACCCAGTACTGGCATTTCAATACCAAGTTGTGCAGGAAGATATAGGACTGCAGGATGGGAAAGACAAAAAGAGCAAAGGGAGCATTGCGGAAACACCTGTGGAGTGCGGCTGGAGGAACGGAGGTGATAAAAAAAGAATTTCACTGCTGAAGACATGAACAACAACAACACTGCTTTTAATTCCCCCGTTTGGGAAAAATTGGCCACAAACATTTTTGCCAAAAACACACCTAAAAATAGACAATGGTTTTACATAATTTGGACATATAATAGAAGGAACATCAGGGGGTTAGAGGAAACAGTGTTGTCCAACACACACAAAAATGAAACAGCATAGGAGAGGGGGAAATGTTTAGAGTCTGACAGTTCAGAGAAGTGTGTACAGTCTGACAGCCCAGAGGATAATCCAGTACACAAAAACCAACCAAGTATCACAATCACAGAAAAGAAAAAAAGACCAGAAAAAAGAACACAAAGAAAATATAAAACAGCTGATGAATATATACATGTACCAAAAACACCAAAGAAATTCACAATCCACACATCCTCAAAATTGTGGAAGAAAATCAAACCTGTAAAATACTCCAACAAATTAAGAAAGCCATGGACTCATTACATTTATAATCAGTTCCGAAAACAAAATCCTTGCTGTCCTCTCCGTTTTGTGTATCAACACGTGAAGGCAATCAAGAGCCGAAAGCACACATGTGCTTATTTAAATGTTCGAGCAAATTGCACATTTTCAACCTGCTTTGCAAAATATTCTTTCACCATGAAAGCAAGACCATCAGAAAGTCAAACAGTAATTCCACTAACTGTTTCACTCTAAAAAGGAACAACATTTCAGGCAAGCCAGTTACATTAAACGTGGAACTATAGCAAAAACTGTGATTAAAGGAGTAAGTACCGATTACTACCAAAGGGTGGTAAACACACCAGTCCAAGAACTTTTAGCGGGAAACATCAGCCACAGTCTAAATAAAAACATTCTTAAAGCCATTTCACATGAAATCAAAAAAGCACTTCAGCAACACGAAAATGTTTTGCTGGAGAACAAAGCTTACCCAGTCTATCATCAAACAGTGTGATACTGGCTCATACTTTGCTCCTGGTTATGTGCAACACTTCCAGATTGACCCGTTCGGAGCACACCTGTACACAGAGACAGGGTTAAGTATCTTAGTAAGCAAACTGAGAGACAGACACCCTGTGGCTGTATACTTGGATGCAACTGGGGTGTCATTTCCAAAATGCTTGATCAAAACAAAACCATCCTATATTACGCACTCACCTTACCGGGCAAAGGAAGAGATGCTCCGCCGCTGCCAGTTTCCGAAATGATATCCAGTGAACATTCAGTACCACCCATAACATACTGGTTAATGCAGTTCCTCCTCAAACTTTCAAAATACACAAATCAGCACATACATCAAGTAGAAACAGACTATAGCTGGGCAATAATGCAGGCTGTTGTCCTTGCTTTCAGCAAGGAAAGCATCACAGCTTACCTTGAGAGGACATTTGCCATCTGTCAGAAGCAGAAAACATGGGCAGAAATTAAACACACAACGGTTTTACATTTGTCTTCTGCCCATGTTATCAAAGCCGTTACTTTAGCATTCAAAAGGAGGTCATCCGATAAAGGCCTTAAAATTTTTGCCACTTACGTGTTTGCAAGACTACAAAACATAGATAGCCTTGATGATGCTCTGAGAATTTTTTTATCATTTTGGACAGTTTTTTCAGGCATTTCACTGAAACTGTGAAAGAAAGTCTTTGTTTTTTGGAGGCCCTAATTTACCAAGAAGGTGGCATTCTGCAGGATACCATAGGTGAGGTCGTGGAAAAAGTGGAGGTGAGTGACAGAACATCTGCAACAATTGTTGGTGGTTCTCCATACTCCAAAATTTTCAGAAAAATTTGTGATGAAGTCAGTGCTGTTGTGGAGGGTGAAAATGATTCAAATGATTCAAATGAAGAAAATCCATATTACTGCCCGGAAATCATCTTTTCTTCTGGACAATTATTGGCCATTTTTCCACTCTGGAGCGGGGTTCTGCTGGGAGACCTCCAGAGATATGGCTGTGACATGGTCCAATCACCCACCCAAGAATGTCACAAAAAAAGAGACACGAACTGTCATGTTAAAAAGTGGTTTGGCATAGTGAAAAGTTCAATTCTGTGCTAGAAAAAACACCTCAGGCCAGCTCACTTCATTTAAGCCATGTACAGTTCCTTGAAGGGTCGGTACAAAGAGTATATCATAAGGAACAATCTTCCTGACAGTCTCCTCACAAGACCCCTCAGGCCATCAAGTCATGTGGTTTTGGTTGAAGAGAGCTGGGGAAAACGAGCATCAAAAAAACATAAAAAAGGCCCTACAAAATCACACTTTTACAAAGCCCCACATGACATTCCAAAAGCAATGCTCCACAGGACAGCACCAACATTCTGCAATGTCACTGATGTTCCAAAAGCTGTTGCTGAAAAGGTAAATTGATAGCTTGAAAGCAGTAAAAGTGTACGTTCAATTACGTGATTACAGTAAATGTGCTCCTTCAATATTAACAATTTTGTTCAGGACTGTACAGAGAAAGTATACGAAGCAAAAAAATCCACTGACCCCACAACTGAAATAGACCAATCAGCAGGAAGGGTTTCTGCAGAGGTAAATCAAAAATGTTTATTAATAATTGTAAATATAACATTTTTTAATTCAATATTGACACTTTTCCTTTGACAATCAATACATGTATTGCAAGCAGGGGCCTGTACCATGAAGCTGGATTCGCTCTCTACTTGTGAAAATTAAACCACACTGAACTGAACTGAACTTAAACTCTAAAAACTGAACGGACACCATTTCAATTCACTATAATCTTCTATGTGAAGCTGCTTTGACACAATCTACATTGTAAAAGCGCTATAGAAATAAAGATGAATTGAATTGAATTGAATACTTAATTTTTAGTTTAGTTTGCACCAACCTTGGGTTTTAGGTAACATGACGGCAGCTAGAATTTAATCACTCTTTGTTGCCATTTTATTATGAAGCAGCTGAGCTGAGCTACCTTCATGGTACTTAAACCCCAGACTTGGTGGAAACTAAATTGAAACTTAACTTCATGGTACAGGCCCCAAGTTATAACATTCAGGAACATAAAAAAACAAATCTGGAGTACCTTTCCCAAACAACATCAACGCAACTAAAATCCACAATAGATGCTCTTTTATATTTGAACAGGAAAAAAAGATAAAAAAATCTATATATCTATATGTATATCTATATCTATCTATCAATTTTTTTTTCAATAAATATATGAAATTATAAAAATTACCACACCCTTATGACAAATTATAAAAACAAACGAAAAACAAGCAATAGGATATAAAAAAAAAAAAAAAAAAAAAAAAATTAAACCCCTTTTATTGTAGCCGAAAAAAAAAAAAAAACATTTTCCAAAAAACAAATATTACAGGAAATATTGTGAAAAAAATTCCTTCCCTTTTTAAACATAATTTGGGAAATATTTCAAATTTTTTTTAAAAATAAAATAAAATAAATAGGGCAACGTGGTGGCGCAGTGGGTAGCACATTCGCCTCACAGCAAGAAGGTCGCTGGTTCGAGCCTCGGCTGGGTCAGTAGGCATTTCTGTGTGGAGTTTGCATGTTCTCCCCGTGTTCGCGTGGGTTTCCTCCGGGTGCTCCAGTTTCCCCCACACGCCCAAAGACATGCGGTATAGGTGAATTGGGTAAGCTAAAATTGTCCGTAGTGTATGTGTGTGAATGAGTGTGTATGAATGTTTCCCAGTGATGGGTTGCAGCTGGAAAGGCATCCGCTGCGTAAAACATATGCTGGATAAGTTGGCGGTTCATCCCGCTATGGCGACCCCAGATTAATAAAGGGACTAAGCCGAAAAGAAAATGAATGAATGAATGAATAAAATAAATAACAGGAGGGCTAATGATTTTGACTTCAACTGTACAACATGTGTTTTGTTTTCCCAATTTTTGGATTAGTATCAGATTTTGTTTTTAAATTTAAATCATAAAATTTTATTTCTTCACAAGCTATGGCTGTATTCAAAATTTCATAAATGTATTCAAAGTGCTCTAACAAGGTACCACAATTGTCAATCAGAAGTATGTCAAACATCTACTTATCTAATGAATATTTTCTTAAGGTAACTACACTATGGAGACGTGCCACAAATGAGCAGATTGTAACAATTAACTTTAATTAATTCTGCAGCCCCATGAGAGATTGTGTGGAGAAGTAAGTGTATTAATTGTATTTGAATTGTGACCCAAGCCTACAAATTAAAATAAACAAAGTAACTAAAAACTATAAGATATTCATATAAGCATTACACATCTTTTATAATCAAGAACAGATGCTATCAATATACTGTAATGTGAATAATTACAAATAATGAATATGATAGTAAGAGGCTTTAAATCATACAAGTAATATTTTCACAATTTTTGCCATTATGTTGTCCCAATATTTAGGTTATGGAATGTTACATTCATGCTGTCCTTAACAAATCTGATAAATCAGGACAAATTTATCAGCTCAACCACTACATCACTGGGGTCATTTTACATGGACAAAAAGAGCAAGTGGCTTGACAAGGCTTGAAGGATGCAAGTTTTTATTACTGCTCAGTTAATTCAACCTAATTTTTTTGGACAATGAAAACAAATCTTAAGGGAGCTAATATTTAGACTACACTGTAAAAAATATAAGAAAACTTGCAGTTTTCTGCATTTTGTGATTCATGTTTTTATTTTTTTATATATCCCCTTTTATTTATGCTTTTAAAATACATTATGGGACATTGTGTCTTACAACAACATTTAACCTTGAAAAGTTGGAAAAACTTAGTTATTGTCTGGGTCGTTGTTGTAAATTACAAAAACCTGGTAAAAAACTGTCAGTTATTTTACAGACTTATTTTTCTATATATTATTTATTATACATGATATTATTTCATACTACTAAAATGTCATTAAAAGTCACTTTGTTGAACTGAATTTTTAACATCAAAAGTCGACAGAGCAGAGATCAACATCCCATAGTGCAATTCACAACCATAAATAAACGAAAAACACTTTTCACAAATCAC
>CAIGQV010014192.1:43755-57131 GCA_903798115.1 Danio jaintianensis
TGCAATTCACAACCATAAATAAACGAAAAACACTTTTCACAAATCACAAATTTCACAAATCACTAATTACAGAAACTGTTCATAGATAAAGATAGATATATTATGCAGTGCAGATTTTGGAATGTAATTTTGCATGATTTTTCTGTTCAGGTTAATTTTGATTCATTTGGAGGGCTGATCTCCTTTGTTAACATACATAACATCCACTGGAAGTTTGTGGTAAGTAATGAAATTGTGTTTCTGAACAATACTGAAAGTCAATTTCATTGTTTCAACAGAACCATTTTTTAAAAATTCTCTGTTCTTGAGCTTAAATGCTGATGGTCTGTGGAATTTTGTCCCTTAATTGAGACACCAAAATTCTATAATTAATTAAAATAATTCATACAAATAAGCTAGAAATAATGTTATTATAATGATAACATTAAATTAAATTCTGTTGCAATCACAAAAAAAAAAAAAAAAAAAAGTTAACACTTTACAATAATGCTTTTAATTTTATGTAACGAGGACCAACATATTTTTACAGCATTTATTCACAAGAATAATTGCAATACTTTGTTCTATAAATTCTATAGTTGCACTGTGCTTGAATTGTGCTAATTCTGTGTGGTAACACATCAACTTTAGTAATATATACAACCCAACACTGTACAAATTTCTATAAGATTATAGGGTATATTATGTAACAGTACATTACAGTCTAGTTAAGCGTATAGTTATAATATAATAAAAGTATGCTATAGTATCACTATATTAGAATTAACTACTTAATATTATGCTGTAGCAATTATTAACAAAGTAAATATACAGTTCACTACACTTTACTAGTGTACACTTTTGCACAATCTTTGGATATGTGCAGCATGCCCCTAAGCCTTGCGCATTACATTCGCATTACAAATCGTATCCCTTCTTGCCAAGGCCGTAAAATTTGCATAGATGCTACGTCCTCCCCAATAACTGACTCGCCAAAACAAAATAATGCTCCGCCAACTCTTTAACCTAGACGTATAGAAAGGATTAAATCACGTTCCCTACGTACGGCCTTGGCTTAAGCACATGTACTAAACTGATGGAATGACAATTTTTTAAACTTCAACGAATTAGCCACTAAAACGGGTTAGGCTATATACATTGCTAGACACGAATACATGGACTGCTAATCTAATTATAGCCTAATTTAACAAAAAAACAATTAACTCATCATTTAACTTAAATTAAAAGTTCTATATGGTTGGATTTAGTTTTGTCTGAATGAATAGGCTATTGGATAACTTAGGCCTACGTCTGTTCACATGGCCGTAGCCTGTGATTTTATATATCTTTGCTTCATGCAGCAACATATGTAATAGCCCTATATTATTTGCAAAGGTTTCCAGTTACTAAGAATTAATTGAAGAATTTTTGGTTGTGAATGAGAATTGCACATTAATGAATTTTAGAATGACTTTGTAAATGCTTAGAATAACTTACTTGATGAAATAGCATTGTTGTTTTAAAGATGTTATAAGCTACCTTTTCGACAGCATTTGACAGTTTCCTACAGATGTGATGATCGCAGCGTTTGTCTTATTGTCTCCACAGCTACAATCTCCGCGTGCAACTTATATTTTATTACCAGTCAGTTGCAGTGTTGCCAGTTCTAAAACATGTTGATGTTCTAAAACAAAAGCAAACCATACAACATCAAGCCTTGTATATTGCGTACGATTAATAACCGCTAAACTGATGCTCTAATTACTTTGAGAATATAGCCTATTAAAAAACATCTAATCGAAGTGACACACATGTTCTGGCAAAATGGCTGAGTATTTCGCGGCCTTAGCTGTGCAATGCGGAAGTGCGCTCGCTTTAGCGATTATTTTACAACTTCCGATTCCATAGAACCATAGAATAGGGCTTATGCCTACATAAAAGACAAGAACGCATGTACATCTAATACAACAATTAAACCAAAAGACATTTTCACAATATGCACGTGCTGTAGAAAATACTATTCAATGCAAAGCGGTGCGGGTGCAACAGGCTTCCGTGTATTTGGTTGGGTATAAAACTTAAGATGTGGATTTTAAAAATTATCAGAGGTCCAACAAATTACATACCAGATTTTCAATATTAAATAAAGCAAATATATATATATATATAATTTTTTTCAAATAGTTACCGTTTGCCGCTTTGCCGACCAAGTCAGGGCAACTTTACACACACTGCACTTGTCAGATATATGTCAGTGTAAACAAAAAATAAATGACAAAACCTAAAACAATAGCCACATGTAAATGAGACAGACACATAACTGTAAACAACAAAAACAAATAAACCCTATAAAATGTAATACCATTATATATACCATTAAACACCATCGTTAATGTTTTTAGAACACTACTTTTTAGAACACTTTTAGAAGCGTGTGGACGTTGTAGACCATTTTTAGCTTAATTTTAGATAGCCTACTGTGCACAATGATTGGGGCCCAACTGCAGAGAATAAACCTTTGGCAAAGATATTTGCATAGCCTTTGTTATAGGCCTAAACTGGTTGTTAGCGATTATTTATGGAAATTCAACCAAATCTTGTACATGCGTGTGTAGGCCTATATGTATACCCATTTTAAGAAATTAATGCTATTAAATGTCCCATTTCTTAGATGGCTGAGGAAACTGTGAGACAATTTCCTAACATCCCAACGCATTTTAAAATAAACCCTGCAGAGGAACTCATCGGGAATGTCAGAAGACAAAAGGCAGAGGAAATAGTGCTTTCATTAGGTTAATTGCTTAAAATAATTCATTTTGTTTAAGTCATGCAAAATGGTATGACTACATTGTTTAAAATAATAGTAGGCCTACAAATTCATACAATACCGTAACATTTTTCCTTATTATCAAGGGAAGAATTCTGTTCTACCTGTGGGATGGCAGAGCTCCCCGAACTGCAGATGCCCTGATGATTGATTGGGTAAATATGCGCAGGTAGAAGTTACGAAAAAGACGCCGCAAATAACAATAGATACTAATTAACGTAAGTAAAAACAGTGATTCAGTGTTAACTCTAAAGAATTTCACGCTATAGGTGTAGCACGCTATAGCTAAGCTATATGGATAGTGTTTATAGTGTTTATAATTATCAAATAGACGGTGCATGATCTTGATGAGCAGTTCAGTTAAAGAGTTAAAGATACTGAAGGCGCCAACTCAGTTCTGGTTATTTGCATTTTAAGTAGCCTGCTAAAAATTACCTTTCAGCATGTTTCAAATTGCAATCTTGCTTTTGTTCCATTTACAGTAAACACAAACACGCACACACAAATACATTGCGGTAATGCCTTCGCTTTTTCTTATCGTTTTAATCATACAGGTTCAGTGTGAAAACTGTTATAGATGGTTTCACCAATTATGTGTAGAACTACAGCTCAATCAGAAGACTTTTCATGGTTCTGTCTGTTATCCAGAGATTAGTTTAAAGGTAAGGACTAGGTTGCATGAAAAAATAACAAATGGATTCATAATTTTTTGTAGTAGTAATAGTATCTATCTATCTACTGTTGTGTTACATCAGTTGCAGAATTTCAATGACACCCAACTCCAGCTGCACTTGCGCTCCGACGAAAAGAATGGCTCGGCTTACATTTTCTCTGACCACACAACAACAAAAAGTAACCTCAGGGCGTGCGGTCCATCTGCTGCGAATGCTTTGCATAGCTAATTTGCATTATGCTAGTGCCACACTACAGTTTGAAAAAATTCTGTCGTATGGCTGCGAAATGGGCGGGATTACACAAGATGATTAGACATTACATAAGCTAGCGATTGCTCCAAATGTTTAAATTCTGTACAGAGAGGTCATGCTTTGATCTTTGATTGGTCTCACACAGTCACGTGTTGCAATTGTGCCAGTCAGAGTTCACCAAACATTTTTTTTATTGAACATAGTAACGTACAACAACTTGGCATTATCAGTACATCTTTACATTACGAAAAAGGAAACAGGTGCAAATAAAGAACAAATTACCTACATAAATAATACGTTACATAAAATTATTATAAGTAAAATAATACATAACTAAATATAATAAATAAATAAAAGGACTAGAGGTTTTCCTGTAATTTATACATTTCTATCAAAGACAGAAGACTAATTGAACTTTTTGTTTTCATTTTATCTATGAAAGAATCTCATTATAAAAGGTACAAAACATTGGTTTCACCTTCAAATATTTTGATTTATGTATGTAAAATTTTCCAAGCATAAGGATGTTGTTGATTAGGATGATTAGGTTGCCTTATCTTCCTTACTGTCCATTAAAAGTCCATAAATGATGTTATTGACATTAAATATCCTGAGGTGTGGAATCAGAATAAGAATAAGAAAATATTTCTTTAATTACACAGACAAAGGAGATAGGAATGGCTTTAATAACAGATTCAAATTTTACTCGATTAGAAATACTTTGCAACTTCGAACTGCGAAACTTGTCGCACGAGTTTACGTCTCCGGTCTGTCGCATTCGCATGCTTATTCATGAATGGAATTGCAGTTCACTACATTGCAAAGTTCAAGCTTTGATGATCTGTCTGTACAGGAACTTAAAATATGGAGCAATTGCTTGCTTCTTTAATGTGTAATCATCTTGTTTAATCCTGCCCCTTTTCGCAGTTACTGGGGGCTGCAGCTCTGCACAGTTTAGCTTTAACCCTAATTAAACACACCTAATCAAACTAATTGAGTCCTTTAGGCTTGTTACAAGTCTACAGGTAAAAGTGAGTTGAAGCAGGGTTGGAGCTAAACTCTGCTGGGCTGCATCCCTCCAGGAGTTTGACACCCATGGTATACAGTGTCACCCCCAGAACATTTTCTTAGGGGTGGCCTGTGGCCAGAAGAGGCCACACCAAATCTTGGCGTGGCACACAAAAAATAATGAATTAAGTGTAATGTATATTTTTGTTTCTGGTAAATGAAATAATGTGGTTTTATTTCAGTTAATTAATTACCCTTGAAATATTGCAATTTATTCCTTGAAATAATTCAGGAAGTACACATGCAAACCAAATAAAAATCAATATTTAGTTTAAAAACACTTCTCATATATATAAATAACTTTTCAGTTATTTTTCACATACTTTAAAAAAAATTAACAAAATATTATTTTCAAAAACCAAGTGTTGTATGAAGTGTGTCAGGTGTGTGTCAGATATTAAAGCTGGTGTGACATCATCGGGTCACATGACCAGGAAGATTAATGGATTTAAATATTAAATAAATTTAGCAAAAATAAACAAAATATTATTTTCACAAACCAAGTGTTGCATGAAGTGTGTCAGGTGTGTGAGAAGATATTAAAGCTGGTATGACATCATCAGGTCACATGACCAGGAAGATTAATGGATTTAAATATAACAAAAAAATATAAAAATACACTCTAAAAACTGCGGGGTTAAAAACAACCCAATTTGGGTTGTTTTGGTAACCCAGCGCTGGGTTCAAAAGGGACGAACCCAACGCTGGGTTACTTTGACCCAACAAGTTGGGTTGCACGTTTAACCCAGCATGCTGGGTTGTGATTTTTAACCCAACTATTAGTTAAAAATGACTAC
The DNA here is from genome assembly GCA_903798115.1 of Danio jaintianensis. Lineage (NCBI taxonomy): Eukaryota > Metazoa > Chordata > Actinopteri > Cypriniformes > Danionidae > Danio > Danio jaintianensis. The sequence goes on from CAIGQV010014192.1 coordinate 49,353, forward strand.
ACTGCTGGGTTGAATGTTACCCAAAATGGGTCAATTTTTATCTTAAAACTAAAATATAATAAAAATATGGTACTAAAATAAAAACAATTCTACAGCAATACATACTTCAGTAATGGAATTTTATTTATGACAAAACATAAAAATATGAAAAGAAATTTTTGCTATCTCCACCTCAGCATTAACCCTTTGACTGCCTGCACTACCAATGTTGACCATGTTGACCATGTTTTGACTGTTTTAAATAATGGTTTACATACACACACACAGCATTGTTGGTTTACAAGAAAATCAAACAAACATAATCCCGTTGCACTACTACACTTGCTTTCTTGTTGTTGTTTTTTTTTACAATAAAACCAAAATCATGTTAAATGAGAATCTGAAATATTTTATGGCATACTTAAAAAAATAAAGATGATTTAGTGTTCAAAAATGTTTTATTTTGAATATTTTTTTAAATAAATTGGTCTTACACTTCATATTTCCAGATTGTTCATAGTATATGTATTAATTCCGGTATACTTTTACCATAAACCAACATATCAACCATTTGGTAGAGGTTGATATTTTAGAAACTATGGGATGTGTTAAAAAATGCATTGTGTTAACTAGTGACATTAGGAGTTAAGAAATGCAATCCAATTTTTTTTTTTCTTGGTGGGGTAGTTAAAGGGTTAAGCCAATTTCTATGAAAATTTATCAAAGTGTATCAAAGAAACACTGTGACTAAAGTCAGTAACAACGCATCAGACTGAAGTCAGACAAATGAACTTTAAAAAAATGCATATTTAAAATATTCTTTTCAAACTTTTCATAACATTTACATCATGCATAAATCAGGAATCATCAGTAAGAATCAATTGCAATGTAATTGCAGAGTAGAGGACAAATAAAAGTATGTAGAAGTAATAATGAAAAAGCATCTAAATGACTGAAGTCAGAAAGATTAACTTCAAAATACAAATTTGTGCACAAACATCAACATATCCTCACATATATAAATCATCAGCTGCAATGTAGAAAAAAAATATGTAGAAGTAATAATGAAAAGGCATCAAACTGACTGAAAAAACAAAAAAAGAAAACAAAAAAACTAAGAAAATACAAATTTGTTTTATTATTTATTTAATTTTTTAAAAACCATTTTTAGGTCAAAATTATTAGCCCCTTTAAGCTATTTTTTTTTAAAATAGTCTACAGAACAAACCACCATTATACAATAGCATGCCTAATTACCCTATACTGCCTAGTTAACCTAATTAACCTAGTTAAGCCTTTAAATGTCACTTTAAGCTGAATACTAGTATCTTGAAGAATATCTACTCAAATATTATGTGCTGTCATCATGGCAAAGAGAAAAGAAATCAGTTATTAGAAATTAGTTATTAAAACTATTATGTTTAGAAATGTGTTGAAAAAATCTTCTTTCCGTTAAACAGAAATTGGGGAAAAAATAAACAGGGGGGCTAATAATTCTGACTTCAACTGTATTTAGAAGTAAAGGTGTACAAGTTGAAGTACACAGAATCCAAGATAGCGGTGAGGTCACAGTATTAATAATTACTGTTTGTCAGCAAAAATTAATGCTTGCAGAAGTCTTACTGCCAGTGTCTCCTCCCCAGGAAGTCCATACACCACAGCCTGTAGAAATTGCCACACCAGGGAACACTGCTTGTGGTAGTTCACACCAAAGATGTAGAATGCTTTAAAGCAAACGTCCACTGCAGCAAGTAATGTACTTTGCACAAGTGCTGTGCCATTTATTATAGCAAAGGCTTGAAAGCAGTGGTGGTCTCCAAGCACAAGAACATAAGGAAATTCAATGGACTCTTTTGAACGAAGGTACTCAGCCATATTGATCCCAATCTGAAAAAATAAAAAACAAATAAAATTCATTAAGATCTCAAAAGTGTAAAAGTTAAATATCTTTAGAGTTACCTTTAGAACACCTAAAATACCTTTAGGAGCTATTAAGACCATAACACACCAAGCTATCAGCCAGTGTTGGCATTAGTTAACCACTGACCATGGCACTATGCTGCAACTTTTTGGCCCAGGTGCAATGACTCAATGCAACAACAGGGTTGGCTTTTTTTTTTTTTTTATAATGCATAATTAAAGGAGAAATCCACTTCCAGAATACCAACTTACAGATTATGTACCCCCTCCCCCAAATGTTCATGTCTTTTAAAAATTATGTTTTCTGAGGAAAACATTGCAGCATTTTTCTTATTCATATAATGGACTGATATGCTGCGTTGGAGTTTGAACTTCCAAAATGCAGTTTAAATTCCGCTTCAAACGATCACAAATGCGGTTGTAAACGATCCCAGACGAGAAAGAAGGGTCTTATCTAGCGCAAGGGTCTAATCTTTATTTTTTCATTAAAAAAATACAATTTAAATACTTTTTAATGTCAAACGCTCATCTTGTCTTGCTCTGCCTTGTCTGACCTGTGTGTATTCTAGCTCAAGACAGTTAGGGTATGTTGAACACTCTGACTGTATTTTACACAGTTCAGGGAGAGTAAGGCAAGATGAGCATTTGAAATTATTAAGTATTTCAATAGTATTTTCTTAATGAAAATAGATAAGTCAGATTCTTCCTCAGCTGGGATCGTTTGCAACCACATTTGGGATCATTTGAAGCCGCATTCAAATTGTTTTTTGGAAGTTCAAAATTGAGGCACCATCTCAGTCCATGGAGATGGAGAAAAATGCTGAAATGTTTTCCTAAAAAAAAAAAAAACCCCAAAACAAACAATTTCTTTACGACTGAAGAAAGAAAGAAAGAAAGAAAGAAAGAAAGAAAGACATGAACATCTTGGGTGACAAGGGGGTGAGTACATTATGTGTGAATCTTTTTGTTGGAAGTTGACTTCTTTTAATGAAAACGCATAACTGGTACCCAGTGCTTTCTCAATTCATGTTAAACTTACAGGCCATATAGAGTTTGTTGTATTCACTATCAATATAAAGCTGCTTTGACAATCTGTATCGTATAAAATGCTATAGAAAAGAAAGTGACTTGACTTTGAGCCAAGGATTTAAAGACTGAAAACATTTGATCACTTCGTCTTTAAAAAAACATGCAGTGCAACAGACTTCATAATTACAACAGTGTCTTATGATTCTTTAAGTGCACAAAGTAGAGATGCGCGGTTGGCGGTTACAGCCGCGGACTCCGCGGATAAACCGCGGATCGGGCGGATCACGTGACGAAAAATAATATTTTTATTAAATTCGGGCGGGTGGCGGGCGGTTGTACCAATCAAATTAAAAAAATATGTATAAATTGTTAAATATGATCTGACTATACCTACATCCAAAAAAATCGAGCACACTTTGAAATAGTCAAATTTTCATCAGGCAGTAATATATATTATATATTATGATTATTATATTATCATATGGCTAGTCGAGTCTATGCAAATCGACTGCTTGTTATTATCAGAGATGGCAACGCCGGCGAAGGAGGTACGTGACAAACTCAAAAAAGGAGAATTAAAAACAAAGGAAATAGAAGGTCAGAAAAATGTTGCCTGAAATAAGTTTTACAAAGTGGTAAATCAGGATGACACCAGTGCAGGCTATGTAATTTTCAAAACCTGCGAAGCAGTTTATGTTCATGACAGCCACAAGACGGGTACGTCTAACATGGTGCATCACAAGTGTGCTGCTAAACCTCAAACCTCCACAAACACCTTGACAAGTTTTGTCCGTCGAGATCCCAATAGAGTACCACCGCTCAAAGAGGGATGGCATATTTATTTTTCTAATTTAATTTCTAATTGTGGGGGTGACTGAGCCTATAAGGCTTAGCTACGATATGACGTTTTTATTTTTTTCAACTGTTTGCCAAAGCATGCGACTATAGCCTATGCCTACATTAAGAAATTTATTTTAATATTTTTTTTACTGCCTGCTGTTTCTTTTGGCAAATAAAATAGGCATTGTCTGATAGAGATATCAATAAAGGTTCATCTGTGTCGCAGAATTGGTGTTGTTTCCAATTTCTACAAGCTCAATAACATCCACAGCAAAAAATAAAAAATAAAACAATAGTCGAAAAACTGTGCCCATTAATTAGATGTGCAAGGCAAGCAGGTAAGTTTTTGGGGTTGCTATGGACAACTACAAATGTGAACATTATTAGGCTATAATGTAAATGACTTATTATTCTATCTATTTGCTAAAAAATAAAGTGAAATAGGCATTTAGTAGTAGGCTAAATAGCAGCAATGTTGAAAAGATGTGTCAAAATGCGTTTTATATTAGGCTACAATAAAAAAATTGTACAGTACAGTGCGTTTAATTTAGGCTATTTATTTATTTTTGTCCCTGTGCGCCGATCGGAGACGGAGTTCACTGCTGATATTCTGAGAGCTATATAGGGTGCTTCTCATTTCTTATTTGTGCATCCTCGTTTCCTTTCCTTGCTTTCTTTCCTCGTGTCTTAGCTCCACCCCTCCGGGATGCGAGGGAAGGACGCAAGGAAAAGACTCGAGGACCGAGGAATTGAATCAAGTGAAAAGACACGTCCTCGTATCGTTTAGCGTCACTTCAAAGCGTCGTCAATTAATGCTGGATTTGGCTTGCACATTTGGATTAACTACATGTCTACATTAAAGTCATTCTCTATTCTCTAATAATCAATAAAGAAACATTCATTTAATAATAAAAAGGAATAAGCCATTCAAATAAAGAGTCCAATCAGCAGATGGCGGGCGGGTGCGGTTTTAAAAATTGGTCAAAAATGTTGGTGCGAATGGATGGCGGACGGATGATGAGTTTTGTGATGCGGTTGCGGATGAAATAATAGCCCATCCGCACATCTCTAGCACAAAGCCATATTTGCATTTTAGTTTGAATGATGCTTTGTCAGGTGACAACTAAGAAAAAAAGCATTTCCTTCTATGTGTGCTGCTGTGAGAGGCATCTTACCACTAAAAATTTGCGAAATATAAACCATAGCTGTGACCAAATCACTCCCTACTTACTGAAATTTATTTGTCAATAAAGAAATTATATTTAGATTTTTTTTTTTATGTTTCTGTTAAACAGAAGCAAAATTAAAGTTTACATTTGTATTTTATAATAACAAACATTCATTCGTTCATTAATTTTCCTTTCAGCTTAGTCCCTTTATTAATCAACGGTCACCACAGCGGAATGAACCGCCAACTTATCCAGCATGTTTTATGCAGCAGATGCCTTTCCAGCTGCAACCCATCAGGAAACACCCATACACCCTCATTTACACACACACACACACACACACACACACACACACACACACACACACACACACTGCGGACAATTTAGCTTACCCAATTCATCTACACTGCATGTCTTTGGACTGTGGGAGAAACCGGAGCACCCGGAGGAAACCCATGCCAACACAGGGAGAACATGCAAACTCCACACAAATGCCAACTGACCCAGCCGAGGCTCGAAACGGCGACCTTCTTGCTGTGAGGCGACAGCACTACCCGCAGCGCCACCCTAATAACAAACATAAAAACAACATTTTCATTATTAATAAAATAGCTGTAGGAAAAGCATTATGCAGTAAATGCATCAAAAAACTTCGAATTGAATCGTTACCCTCTGAATTGTAATCAAATTGACCTAAAGACGAGAGTTCGCTCCTGTGCTAAACATAAAACAAGAGAAAGCCACTGGTTGCATGAACAGCAGATTTTAAAAATTAACCAGTCAAAGGCAAATTGGCATATATTTTTAATCTCTCAGTTTAAAGTGTTGAAGTGGCTAATGATTACTAGGGCTGCCCCCTAATAACTGACTAACCATTAGTCAACCAAAATTTTATTAGCTGCAGAAAAAAAAAATCCACATTGGCGAAGTCACGCAGATTGTTAACAGCTGATCTATGCAGCAGTAGCTACATCAGGCAGGATATCCTAATGCTTTCATCGACCTCAAATAAGCTATGGCTTATCATCTGAAATATAGTAGCAACTTTACACTACATTACATTTCGCTGTGTGCACTCACAATAACAACAAAACACTGCACTTTTGTAAATAATAAAAGTAAAAGGATGTGCTTTCTGCGATCTCAGTCTTTAGACAAGGGCAGCCATAATGATTACAATGAACCAAGTAAAATATTACTACATACCTTCAAATGTGGGCATTAACTCTTCAAGATTCCATCCTTTTAGTTTGGTTTTCACATTTTCATCCATCTGAAACAGAATAACAGATAAAAGCATTTTAGCAAAATTAAGTAAAAAAAGATAATGTTAGCCAAAAGTCACTTAATCACAAAAAACTCCTAAATGATCATTATTATCCTGGGTGTGTCACATAAAATGGTGGTCAAACTTTTTTCTTTTTTGTGGTCGAAGATGATTAGGTTGGATTTAGCCTTAGCTTAGACATTCCCGTCTGCATCAAACTAACCATAAGTACAGGATTAATTAAAGATAGGTCAAATCACGTCTAGAATGTAAAATGCTCATAGTAAATTAAAAACATTTGCTATTCATTGTACAGCTAAACAAAATGTACAAGCAGAGCAGGAAATTTAATAAGTATGTTCTGATAAAAATAAAAAAAATCAACAACAACAACGTTAGAGAAGCTGAATGTAACACTCTTATGCATCAAAGTATTGTTACAAAAAGGACCTGAAAAAAAAAAAAAATTAATGAACAAATTTAATAAGTACAAGAGTAAAAATACTACTTACTGTTTTACAGTTTACACCTCAGAAAGATCATAAATCACAGTACTTGCTGCCGTTACCTACATAGAAAAATCTGTCATTCAAAAGGCATTTTATTACAATAAAAAGCTCCTAAATGATCCTTATTATCCTTGGTGTGGTGCTTATAAAACGGTCATCAAACATGCTTAACGTTTGTTTCAAGCATTCTTTAGCCTGAGCTGAGCTCAGACATTCCCGCCTGCATCAAACCACTTGTCGGATTGAAGGAATTACATGTTCATAGTAAATTAACATCGTTTGCTGTCGAATGTACAACTAAGTTAAACGAAATGTAACTTAGCTTACAAGCAGAGCGGGAAGTTTTTGTGTATGTGCTGACCAAATGCCATCAAATTAGTTAAGTAAACTCCGCTGTATCAAAACCGTATCTAACACAGTAGACTTAACGTATACAAAAGTAATATTTAAAAAAAATTACCTTATCCTTTCCAAGCTCCTTCCGTTGACTCATTCCGATGTCACGCGCGCTTTCCCGTCCACTGAGCAAGAGGTCGGCCGTGAGGCGAAGCAAGAGGTCGGCCGTGAGGCGAAGCACGGCTGTCGCTTAGTCGTTAGGTTAAATAAATTGCGTATATATATATATATATATATATATATATATATATATACAGTAAACTAAATGTGTTATTTCTTATGAAAATTGTTAAATACACACTGAGTAGCTTACGTTTCAGACAGAATTTCACTCGCTTCCCTCTAAAGACGGCGCAAAAAAAATGGCGGTTTCTCACGCTGATGTCCCTGGATGTTGACGTGACGTGCGTGCTCTCTTTCACGTCTGCGTTCCCAACCCAGCACTGCTGGGTTACAGATCAAGACCGATTTTCAACCCAAATTGGGTTAAATCAACCCAACTTTGTTACCCAGCAGTCTCAACCCAGCATTTGGGTTAAAAAGTCAACCTAGCATTTTTTAGAGTGTAGACAAAATATTATTTTCACAAACCAAGTGTTGTATGAAGTGTGTCAGGTGTGTGAGAAGATATTAAAGCTGGTGTGACATCATCGGGTCACATGACCAGGAA
>CAIGQV010014247.1:0-12229 GCA_903798115.1 Danio jaintianensis
AAAGGACTCGCAAAATCACTCTGGACCCTTCACACCCAGCACACTTTCTGTTCGAACTGTTACCGTCTGGTCGGCGCTACAGAGCACCGAGCACAAAAACAGCCAGACACAGGAAAAGTTTCTTTCCTCAGACCATCTACCTCATGAACAGTTAATTATTCCCCTACTGTGCAATAAACATGTGCAATACTTTTTCATACGCATTTGTACACAGCACCTTATAACAGTATACAATGCAATACTTTCTCCATACGCATTTGTACACAGCACCTTATAACTTGTAAAACTTGTATATTTATAACAAATCTGTACAACAATTCATCATCCAGAGCTCTATTGTCTAACTGCATCTCTGTTTAATGTTTGTCGTATTTTATTTTATTTATTTTTTTTTCTCATATTTATTTTGTGTTGTCACTTGTCACTTTATGTACACTGGAAGCTTCTGTAGCCAAAACAAATTCCTTGTGTGTGTAAGCACACTTGGCAATAAAACCGATTCTGATTCTGAATTCGAGGGGAGAGCTACAGGTGAGGAAATTTTAAAAATGTTGGACACTTTCATGGTAGAAGAACAACTGAGTTGGGAAAAATGTGTGTCTGTTTGCACTGACGGTGCGGCAGCAATGACTGGGCACAGGAGTGTTGTCACCCGAATTAAAGCCGCAAATCCAAAGATCGCGGCCACTCACTGTATGATTCATCGACAAGCACTTGCATCAAAGTCAATTGCACCCGATCTGCATGATGTGTTGGAAGTAGTAGTAGCGGCTGTCAACTTCGTGAAGTCAAGACCACTGAAGTCACGTCTCTTTGCAAAACTATGCACAGAGATGGGAGCAGCTCATGATCGGCTACTGTTCCATTCAGAGGTACGGTGGCTCTCACGTGGAAAGGTTTTAGAGCGAGTGTTCGAACTGAGACGTGAGCTTCATGAATTTTTGAAAGAACATAAACCTGATCTAGAACTGTTCTTTTCTGACCAACAGTGGATGGCAAAACTAGCCTACCTTGCTGACATTTTCAGTTGTCTCAATGGACTGAATCTGTCCATTCAGGGATGTTATTCCACAATATTGGAGGCAAGTGACAAAATAAATGCATTCAGGAGAAAAATTGACCTGTGGGTACATAAACTACAAAGAGGCATCACTGACATGTTTCCAAATCTATCTGAATTTTTGGATACAAACGGCATGGGAGTGGACTTCATGCTCAGCACCATTACCAGTCACCTCACCTCACTGAATGAGCATTTCAGTCACTTTCCAGACACTGACATGGAGAAATATGACTGGGTTCGAGATCCCTTTTCTTGTGATGTGATAGCCAGTGGCCTCAGCGGAAAAGTTGAAGATGAACTTTTGGAATTGTCCAGTGATCGTACTCTCAGGATGAGATTTAATCAGCAGGGCCCAGCCGAATTTTGGCCCACAGTTGAAAAGGAGTACAAGGAAGTTGCTCTTCAGGCCATGAGAATATTGCTGCCTTTCCCAACAATATATTTTTGTGAGACATCTTTCTCAGCCATGATGGCAATAAAGACAAAATACAGGGCACGGCTTAATGTGGAAGATGACTTGAGAGTTTGCCTGTCCCCAATAAAACCCAGAATTGATAAGCTCTGCAAAGAAAGACAGGCTCACCCTTTCCACTAAGGCAGGTTGTGTGTATATATACAGTGGTTACTAAATTGATGTGTTAGCATGATTTCTTTTATATTGTAAAACTTGTATAATATTGTAAATTTCTTTTATATTGTAAAACAATTTCTTTTTTTTAGTAGACTTTTTTTAACGTTTCTTGCAGAAAAATTGCAGAAAAAAAATCTGATTGCTGTTCAGTTTGCAAACAAAACTTTTGAGCCACTGTCTTTCATCAAATGTAAAATGTTTAATGCACTTTTTTACAAATATATATAAATTAACTTTTCGGTATTCATCTTCTACTTTAGACATCATAAATTACTGTTCAGTATTCATTACTTTTGTTGCACTTTTCAGACAATGTTAGTTTTACTGTCAAAACTGTTTTAATACAATGTTATATGTTGTGAAATGTAAATTTAACAAATCAGAGAAATAAGACTACAAACAGAATCTAAAATTAAGTAAAATTGTAAGTTTGAGGATGTTTTGCGTCATGAGTTTTTTTTAAGGATTCACCCTACACAAGGGGGCCTCCTGCTGAAAAAGTTTGAGAACCACTGCATTAGAAGAAGAGTCCATGCTGCTTTCACTTTCGCTTTGCGTCGACCCGGCACGTGGACTACATTTTTGCAAAGACATTTGGAATTAATTTAGGCCTAATTTGTTCCCATCTGATAAATTATGAAAATCAAGATTTTTGTTCGGATCGTAGTCTGTACCTTCGTGACTGGTAAGAGACCTTTTTTTAAACTCTTCATCTTGCAAAAAACAGGCGTTGGCGTTAGAGCTTCGCAGGTGACGTAGTTTAATTATTTTTATTTGACAGAAATGTTTTGTTTCAAAGCGCTGAATCAAGTAGCCGCCAGTGCTCGGATTGATGTATAATTTTAGTCATTACCTAAAATGGCGTACACAGAAAATGGCGGAAGGGACACCAGCATGGTAACACTTGTAATACAGTCAAATCTTTAACCATTAGGATGTATTGGTTTTATCATCACACACACCCTTTTCACGTTCTCAGTAGCGGAAGCCAATCGTAGTTGGGTAAAGAGCGCAGTGAATTGAAAAGTACAACCTCATTTTTTTTTACAATCCTGCTTAAGTAATAAGAGAAAAACTCAACAATTGTTATCAAGACTCTCAGAAAAAGGAAAAAAAAAAGTGTGAGACTGATAACGGCAGCCAGAAAGAGAGAACAACGTCAAATGTACTGTCTTGTCCATATAATTCGTTTTGGGTTTTTTTTTGTAATTTGATGCAAAGGTGATATTACTATAATACATACGTAAATGCATATAAATGTTTATAGGTTTTCTTTTTTATCTAAATATTACAAACTTTTATGGATTTAAAATGCTATTAAACGTGTCTATTAAACGCTTCTTAAGAGTATTGTTAAGAGTATTGTTCAGATTGTCCATTAGAAGCCAAAAATTCACAGTAAAGATTGAATGTTCACTGCATTGCATTTTTCCATTAAAACAATGCATTGCCATTACGACGAATTAAACTATTAAAAAATTCAACAATGTCTCTTTTTTTCTGCAGGAATATTGTGTTTTCAAATTATGTATATGCTTGTTGACATGTTATTTCAGTGAAATGCAGTCTCGCACTTTAAAAAAAATTGCATCTTTACATAATTGAAAGATTAAATGTTGTGTGGATCTCTCTGTGATGGGTCATTTAATGCAGACATTAAAACCCATTATATCTTATGTAAAATTTAAATGAGTGAATTTGATTTCAACCAGAGTGCAGTGATGATGCAATGTAACAGGAAGTGGGCTTCTGCTGCTCTATAAGATACGCCCTTACATATTCTTGGATGTATGTAGCTTTAGTTTGATGAATGAAATGTAATTTAGTTATTGCATATTACGTTATGAATATAAACACCTTGGCTCATAATGCTGAGGATTTGTGGATTTATTTTTCACCTATTGTGTATATTTGTTGGGATTTATGATTAACTGCTCATTTTTTCTTCTGCAGGTGTGTTTGGTGTTGATGCAGACGTAGAGCTGATGTCTGTGACGGAGGGAGATGCAGTCACTCTACACACCAGAGTTCAGTTAGCCCAAAGAGACAGAATTAAATATTTTTTGAATGACACTCGCATCGCTCAAATCAATGGAGATCTCCGTGTTATCTGTACTGATGTTCAGTGTAATGAAGGCACTGAGAGATTCAGAGACAGACTGAAGCTGGACAATCAGACTGGATCTCTGACCATCATAAACATCAGAAACACAGACTCTGGACTTTATAGGCTGCAAATCATCAGCGACAGCAGCAGTGACAAGATCTTCAATGTCACTGTTAATGGTAATGTAATGTCTTGGAAAAAGCTTTGATTCAAATAATCTCTATCACATTTACTTGGATGTCAAATAACGACACCACAAACACTTGCTGTTGAGTCTAATTTTGTTAACACAAACAGCCATAAAATAGTGCTTGTGTTTTTAGAAATTAGCAAATGCATTAGTGTGCTAATTTTTAAACCAAATGTCTCCACTTATCTTGGTCCTCCTCATTTTACCAAGTGGTTGATATCCTAAGAGAAATATTTTGTATGATGTACCCGTGAGAATTAACTGTCTCAGCCAATCAACGTCTGTTAGGACCTCACAGATGAAAACTAAAGTTACCTTACTTCCAAGGTGTAAAAATGCTAAGCTACAAAGCAAGTACTCATTTTACTATCATAACGGTAATAAAGCTATTGAGTCAGGCTAGTGTAAATTGAGAAAATATTAAAACACATAAAAAATATATTTTGCAGATGGCATCACAAAAATTGACAGTACTTACTACAATATTCGGGCACTTGTCATGCCACCATGTTTACAAAGTTAAGTTCCCTTTTATTTATTGTCTTTTGATAATTAATAGAAAACTAATTAGATACCTAAAATGATCTTTACACTACCTTGGAAATCTCTATTTCTAATATACTGGAATATACTAATAATATATCGGTTCCAGTGCCTCATACACTCACCAGCCACTTTATTAGGTACACCTGTCCAACTGCTCGTGAACGCAAATTTATAATCAGCCAATAACATGGCAGCAACTCAATGCATTTAGGCATGTAGACATGGTCAAGACGATCTGCTGCAGTTCAAACCGAGCATCAGAATGGGGAAGAAAGGGGATTTAAGTGACTTTGAATGTGGCATGGTTATTGGTGCCAAACGGACTGGTCTGAGTATTTCAGAAACTGCTGATTTACTGGGATTTAATATCCAGTGATAAAATATCCAGTGAGCAGCAGTTCTGTGGGCACAAATGCCTTGTTGATGCCAGAGGTCAGAGGAGAATGGCCAGACTGGTTCAAGCTGATAGAAAGACAACAGTAACTCAAATAACCACTCGTTACAACTGAGGTCTGCAGAAGAGCATCTCTGAACACACAACACATCCAACCTTGAGGCGGATGGGCTACAGCAGCAGAAGACCACACCAGGTGCCACTCCTGTCAGCTAAGAACAGGAAACTGAGGCTACAATTCGCTACAATTTGGCTCACCAAAACTGGACAATAGAAGATTGGAAAAAAGTTGCCTGCTCTGATGAGTCTCGATTTCTGCTGCGACATTCGGATGGTAGGGTCAGAATTTGACATCAACAACATGAAAGCATGGATCCATCCGCCTTGTATCAACGGTTCAGGCTGGTGGTGGTGTAATGGTGTGGGGGATATTTTCTTGGCACACTTTGGGCCCATTAGTACCAATTGAGCATCGTGTCAACACCACAGCCTACCTGAGTATTGTCGCTGACCATCTCTATCCCTTTATGACCACAGTGTACCCATCTTCTGATGGCTACTTCCAGCAGGATAATGCGCCATGTCATAAAGCACAAATCATCTCAGACTGGTTTCTTGAACATGACAATGAGTTCACTGTACTCAAACGGCCTCCACAGTCACCAGATCTCAATCCAATAGAGTACCTTTGAGATTCGAGATTCGCATCATGGATGTGCAGCCGACAAATCTGCAGCAACTGCGTGATGCTATCATGTCAATATGGATCAAAATCTCTGAGGAATATTTCCAGTACCTTGTTGAATCTATGCCAACGAGGATTAAGGCAGTTCTGAAGGCAAAAGGGGGTCAACCCGGTACTAGTAAGGTGTACCTACCTAATAAAGTGGCTGATGAGTGTAATTATTTTTTTAATGTAGTTTCTGAATGAGCATTAAGAAAGGAATAAGGTGCATCCAGCTGATCGTTTTTGCAAAAAAAAGTATATATATGTATGTATCAAGATGATTTATGTATAATCAGGTCAAGATGATTGATGATTACAGAATCCAGATGAGCCTGTGTTATTATTAGATCAGTGGTTGTTATTAGGGAATAACATACTTTGAGATGTTGTGAAAATGTAATAATCTACTTTTAAAAGTTGTTGAAATAAGTGGGTTGGCAAAACATTTTTAAAAAGTAGCTATAATGTGTCAGGAAATGGGGAAACGCCTTACTTGAAGGGGTGTTCATAAGACTCATGTAACCTTTATAATGTAAATTAGATTTTATACATGCTTATAAGAACTGTTATTAAGTGTCATTTGTTCAGTTATGTCAATTTAAATGCAAAGATGAGATTATGTCAACTTGACATAAACTATACATCACAATGTCTTCATCTTTGACTTGACATTACCAAGACAACAAAACTTGTCATAATGCTGTCATAAACATGATTGTCATGAGGCATTATAACGGTGTCATAAATATTTTTCTGATAAATTTTCAGTGGAACTGTATTTGTCATTAAAAAGTCTCATTAAAAGGGTCCATACTGTGTCAAAATATTTTTGAACAGCGTCATTAATATTTAATGACAAATTCAGCTTGTACCACTGTAGTTAAGGTCAAGGAAAATATTAATGGCGCTGTTAAATGGCTTTTTGACAATGGGATCTTGTTTATGACAAGTTTTGTTGTCTTGGTAATATGAAGTTGCCAAGACAAAAACAACAAAAGGTGATGTATTTGTTTGTTAATTTGTCATAACAATGTCATCTTTGCATTTAAAATGTCATAATTTAGCGAATGACACTTAATGACAGTTGTTATAAGCATGCATACAATCTCATTCACATTCATGACATGTGTCATGTTATGATTATAAAGGTTTAATGACACTTATGAACACTCCTTCAAGTGAAGAGTTACCAAAAATGGCAATGAATTAATTTCCAAGACCTTCAATGGGCTTATATTTATCAGGGGTCAATTAATGAGATGTAGAAGCCAATTCTCATCACTGTCCAGTTGTTTGTGTTTGTTCCACTAATGTGGTTTATTGTCTGTTTATTTGTTTTTCAGGTGCATCTGTGTACGTGACTCAGGGACATGTAATCACTCTAAACACTGGTATCAGTGTAATCTCAGGGGACAGACTTCGATGGTATTTTAATAACGCTCGTATTGCTCACATCACTGGAGATTTGAGTCGGCTCTGTACAGACGCTGAGTGTCCTGAGAAATTCAAAGACAGACTGAAGCTGGATAATCGGACTGGAGCTCTGACAATCATGAACATCAACACTGTTCACTCTGGATCTTACAAACAGCAAACCATCAGCAGCAGGAATGAAAAGAGCTTCAGTGTTGATGTCCATGGTAAGTCACTTACCATTTAAAAACAGTTTATATGGGCCATTCTATGAAATGAAAGGTCCTGTGAAATTAAAATAAAATGTTTTAGATGTAACTATCGGTATGTTTCTTTTAAGGACGTTTATAAGCTAGTGTGCTTCAAAACAGTGACAAAATTCATGTTTATAGGATATAAACCTGATTTAAACACCCAAAGCTTGCAGTTTGTCACTTCCGTCTAAATGGATCAACGTTTTTTTTTTCCACGTCGCCTCGTACTTCATTTTCTCATCAAATCGTGACCAATCAAATGCTCTCTAGTATCTGACATGCCCCGCCTCGTTCTCATTTGCATTTCATTTGATGTGCTTGAGCTCAACCGATTTCACTGGCAAAGCTGTGAGAAAAACCAAACGCTATTAGCTGTTTGTTTTAAAAAGGGGAGGACCTACTCCATGTCCCACCCTCTCTTAGCATTTCAGTTGAGATTACATCAAATTTTGAATGGAAAAAATGCACATTTCAAAGCACTTCACGGGACCTTGAAGAGAGAGATTTGTCCAAATATGACATTTTTTATTTACTCTGTTACTTCATCAAAAAAAGTGCACGAGTCTCTCTTTCTTCAGTTGAACAGTTTTTTGTTTGTTTGTTTGTTTGTTTGTTTGTTTTAAATAGTTGAGGGCAGCCAATCTGGTATTTATTTCTCCTCGTTTATGAAAGTCAGCAAAAGACTAGTCTTTAGATTCTTTCTTCTAATGATGGTCTTCAGTTCAAATTCTCTTAAACATTGAGATGCTTCATGTTGATTGTTTTGATTTTAATCAAAGTGTTCATTTTCAAAGATCTATTTTTTTATACAGTTTTTTTTATACTGTGCTTGTATGTAACTCATGCTTAAAAACTTTCACTCATGTTAGGTTAAATTTACCCTGGTAGCATACATACATACATGGCCGAGACATCTATTTGTGCATTTACCTCTGAAAGAGGTAGAGCATTTGCTCATCTTGATCAATATGTCTCCTGTTTTATATTAAATAACCATTTATTTAGATATTCATCAGAAAGTGAAAATTACACTCAAGTGGTTCTAAACTTTTCTTTTTTCTGTTGAACACAAAACAAAATATTCTGAAGAATGTAGGGAATGCATCCAATGACACTGATAATAGGAATATAAAATACTATAAAAGATATAGTGTAGAAGAAAATAAACTCAAACAGAGGGAGCAAGTAGAGGATGAGTAAACAATGAGTTTTCATTTACATTGTACTCTTAGTTAGTGTTATGTTAAATCTGTTTTATGCTAGAAGAAACTCTGTTGCATGGCTGTTAGGTTGAAAACAAAACTTTGAATGAAAGACTGTATTCAGAAGTTAGAAATGTATTATGTCCCATTATGGTTAATATATCTGACTACACTTCCCAGTGAATAGTTTTTATTTATTTATTTCAATATTGCACACGTGTTCTTCACATACTGCATATACAGTTGAAGTCAGAATTATTAGCCCCTCTTTTTTAAATATTTCTCAAATGATGTTTAACAGAGCAGGGAAATTTTCACAGTATGTCTGATAATATTTTTTCTTCTGGAGAAAGTCTTATTTGTTTTATTTCGGCCAGAATAAAAGCAGTTTTTAATTTTTAAAAAAACATTTTAAGGTCAATATTATTAGCACCTTTAAGCTATATTTTTTTCGATAGTCTACAGAACAAACCATCATTATACAATAACTTGCCTAATTACCCTAACCTGCCTAGTTAACCTAATTAACCTAGTTAATCCTTTAAATGTCACTTTAAGCTGTATAGAAGTGTCTTGAAAAATATCTAGTCAAATATTATGTACTGTCATCATGGCAAAGATAAAATAAATCAGTTATTAGAAATGAGTTATTAAAACTATTATGTTTAGAAATGTGTTGAAAAAATCTCTCTATTCAACAGAAATTGGAGGAAAAAATAAACAGGGGGGCTAATAATTCAGGGGGTTTAATAATTCTGACTTCAACTGTAGATCATATCAAACGCATAATTTAAAACAAAATGTTATCTTTGTTTTTTCTTTCAGCAAAAATCCTTTACCACCTTTTCATTTGTGTTTCAGTTGTTCCTGCTCCTGAACAAGAGGGAATGAAGACTGTGAAGGAGGGAAAGTCTTTTACTTTAGATACTGGTGTAATAAAGGATCCTGCTGATGTGATGACATGGACTTTTAATGACATTCTCATCACTGAAATCACTGGAGATCAGAGTAAAATATGTTTGGGAGAGGAGTGTAAGAAGAGGTTTGAGAACAGACTGAAGGTGGATCATCAGACTGGGTCTCTGAATATCACTAACACCAGAACTACAGACAGTGGAGTTTATAAACTACAGATCATCAGCAGCAGATCCGGCATCCATCATCGTCGTCGCCGTCGCAGCATCAGCATCACTATTGAAAAGAGTGTCAGTGTTTCTGTCACTGGTGAGAATGAGAACTTTCCATATTTTAAAATGCAGTTCAGGATTATTTAATGTATTTATAATGTCTGTCTTTCTTTATCAATCCAGATTCAGATCACTCGGACCATTCCAGAGCAGGGATCGTTGGTGCTGTTGTACTGATTGTGATTGTGGTGGCTGCTGCTGTGATTTACAGGTGTCATCAAACTAGATACAGCCGAGCTTCACAGGTAAGACAACGACAAAACAGTACAACACAAACTATCACATAAAACTAAATCACAAATAATATGAATATAAAACGTACAGCTTTGTTTGCAGTGCTATTGAGGACAGAAATAAAATCATTATTGCTATGAGAGTACAGATACAAGATTGCTACACCTATTTCTGTTCTTAATATAAAACAATTGTCCAATCAAAATGGCTGTCATTTTTCATTCAAACTGCAATTTGGAAGTTTAATCCACTGAGCACCATAGACCTCACTATATGGAGAAAACCCCTGCAAGTTGTCCTCAAAAATCGTAATTTATTTTCAACTAGCAAGAAATATATTAACGTCTTGGATGACAAGAGGGTGATTAAATCAGTGGGAATTTTTCATTCTGGAAGTAACGCTTTAAAACTTTAACATGTGGACAGGTCACAACCCCTAGTCTTCAGTACTTGTGTATTTGTGAATCAATCATGTTTATTTATTTTACCTTATGTTTTCTTACAGGAGGATAATACTTGAGAGAGACTTGAGACTGATTAGGGGACATCATCTTTTGACACTTCATGTGGGACATCTTCATTTGAACTGACTTTGAAGTCTCTTTCAAACTGTCCGCAACACACGACCACAAGTGACCTCTTACTAGTCCATTTTGATTAAAGCAAAGTGAAGGTAATGGGGTGACATTTGGGAACTGTAAATAGCTCTGTTCAGTGACAGTTGTTAACAGAGTTTGTGAACCACACTATCTGTCTCTGCTCCGATACTGTAATGCAGATTTTCACCACAAACAAACTGCAGTGCTTCCTACACATAGACTTTACTTGTGTGTGCTGCCCAGGTAGCCAATCCGAAATTTACCTTTTTGGGACATAAATCCGTCCAGGTTAGGCTGTAGTTTCTAGATCTCCTAAAATGGATTTGGCTTTTGCTTTCTGATGCTGCTGTTACTTGCATTACCTTTTTACTTATGCCTGATTTACTTACACTTGGCTTCGTAGCTGACTGTGCGCACACAAGAGTGAGCGAGAGAAACATAAAATAACTAATTCTTTAATCTAAATGACTCAGAAAAACTTTACTATATATTAGGAGAGGACAAAATGACATTTAAAACTGGATGATAAATATTACTCAATGACTGGTTAAGTAGAAGCGTGATGTTTGACCAAATGGCGAAGTAAACAGGTATGTTACATTTAGTATTAAAAAGAAAAAGTCTTTAGTTGCAAAACAGAGTCTAGAGGCAAATAATATATTTAAAAAACACATAGACAGCTTCTAAGTAAAATATTGTGTGCATTAAGCTAACCTAAGCATTAAGCTATCACTTGAGTGACTTGAACTCTACATATATATCGTTTTTTTGCTTTTGTTCTTTGTGGCTTTACACAGTCGATTGCCTTTTGGGATTATTTCTGACAATTATCAGATAATATGGTATGCTCTGCACTTAATTGTGCTCACAAACCATTCAAGTGGCCTCCATTGACCTGTAGAGTGAAATTCTATTTATTATTTTATCTATATATCTATTTGTTTTATTTAAGATAATTTATCATTTATATTTTTCTTTAGATCTGTAAAGCACTCCAGAATCTGACAGATTGATTAGCTGTAGGCTATAGAACAGTCATCTGAAACATTGTCGTACTGTGTTATGTCTGGATTTCATAAATAGCCTTGCATTTACTAACACAGACTATATTTGAAGTATTTGGAAGTAATTTGCACTTTCCTCCTGTAGAAAAACGTCATAAGAACAATGCTTAGTGGCTCAATGTATTACAACAATGTTTTTAAAAGACTAAACACTTTATTGATATAGTGCACAACCAAGCACATGTGGTCAGAACACAAACAGGTAATGAAGTATTAAGCGTTTCTCCCAATGCTAAGCAAAATGCTTGCAGGCATCTGTAGCTCTGCCCACGTCCTGCCTCTTTGCCCATTTTCGGTTATCTTGGAGTGATGCACGGTCGGTGTGATGACACGCAGACAAGATGGCAATAATTGGCCCCACCCACTTCTAGCTTCACCGACGAACACTGTCCATACTTTTTAGTCTACTGTAAAAACTGTTTATACATGATTGCTCCCTATCTTTCGTTACAAAACTGGAGCTTAATCTCAAATTAACTTAATTAACTTAAATTTACTTTTTCAACAGTTTCTACATAAAATATTTGCACCTACAATAAGCTTTAACTCACAATAGGGATTATTTTTTTTTTGTTATTGAGAAAACAAGCATCAGTATTGCACTTTTGTTTTTTTTTT
>CAIGQV010014247.1:18437-41718 GCA_903798115.1 Danio jaintianensis
ACACACACACACACACACACACACACACACACACACACACTTCCTTGAGGTGCCAGGACGCAAAGTTGCAACCTTTGAATCATAAGTCTAACTCTCTATCCACTAGGCTACGAGTGAGTACACTTTCACCAAACCACTAGTAGTTTTATACTGCTGTATACTGAATATACTCTATACTTTCCTAATTGTAGTTTAAAATGAGTACGCTAATAGTATACTTGAGAATACATTTTTATTTTTGTAAGAGTAAATGGACCCTTTTCACAAAAAGGTTATGATGCGTTTAATGGTGATCAGCATTTTAAATCTTGAATTTTTTTAATATTTAGATTAAAAAAAAAAAATGTATGTACACTTCTAAAGCTATACTTTGTATTATGTCATCTGTGGATCAAACTACAAAAAAAAAAAAAAGATTGCTTTTGTCAGGTGTTTCTAATGCAGTGTCTATGGGCAGGAGGTCTATGTGGGCAGTGTCTATGACGTTGTTCTATCTTCTGGCTGCCATTATCAGTCTCACACTATTTTTTTGCTTTTTCTGAAAGTCTTGATAACACCATCATTGAGTTTTTTTTCTTTTATTATTAGAGCAAATTAGAATGCAGAAATGTTGTTGTATTCTGCCATTCACTGCACTCTAAGTTTACCCAACTATGATGACTTCTGCTACAAAGGAACCCGGAAATGTGAAAAGGGTCCATAGAACTTGAATAACACTATATTGATTTTAACATTTGTATTTCAATTGTTTTCTTTCTCAGATGCTGAAACAAAAACCAGCAAAGGAACGGCTTGCGAAATAGAAGCAACAATAAAATCATGGTTAAGAAATTCAAGAGACAGAGATGGTGGGCGCCAAGGAAGGGCCAAAACACAGAGGGGACTTACTTTTGATTAAATTTTTTGGAGTTAGAAAAATTGTGTTTTCTTTTGAGTGTTTATTGATGCTTGATTTTGTTTAAAATATAATTCTGTTTTAATATAATACAATTGTTAGTTTTTTTTGTTATTAAACTCTGTTATAAATAATTATTAACATGACCAACCACTATATCCAGCAGCCGGATATAGTACCTCTTTCAGCCTTTTGGGGGGCGTTCTCCGAATACACGGCTGCTGTTCTGAGTTAGTAGCACCTTGGGGGGCTCTCGAGAAATACCTGATCTTGTATCCCTCCTAATGCTCATTGACCAGGCGGGAACCTTGGGCTCATCTATCTCTGAGCTCAGGGTTCTCTCCCAGGACAGCATGCCAAACTTGCTATCATAGTCGAGCATTATCAAAGTGTGAACTCTTGAAACAAAAGATATAAAAAAATGTTTCTGTTCTCACTGCACAGAGTAACTAAAGATACGTTTGTTTTTTTATAGTTCAAACAGAAGAGAGGGCATGTCACAATAATAGACAGGTGAGATACTTCACACATTATTTTCAAGAATTGTGAAAT
Organism: Danio jaintianensis; assembly: GCA_903798115.1. NCBI lineage: Eukaryota > Metazoa > Chordata > Actinopteri > Cypriniformes > Danionidae > Danio > Danio jaintianensis. The sequence goes on from CAIGQV010014247.1 coordinate 19,885, forward strand.
TACCAATTTATTTACTAATCAGTACACAGAAACAGACAATAATCTGACACAGCTTGTGTTGTGTTACTTCAAAATAAAGAATAGTTTGATAATTTATTTTTTATATTGCACTTATTAACTGTTTCCCCACCAGCATTAAAAAAAAAAAAAAGTTACCAGTCACCGTCAGCATCTTAGATGAATTTTACATACATTTGAAGGCCTTCATAAAATGTTCTGCTTAGAATATTTGGGCATATTATATATCAAAATAAAGAACCAAACCTCTGCTTTCACAAACAAAATAGTTTATTTTATCTTCATCTGCACATGTATTATGCTTACTTGAATGCAGGTAGTTTTTTGACAGAAAAATGCATTTTTCTAAAAGTGAAACTAAAAAAAACGTTTTTAAAAAGTACACACACATGCACACAATCGACATGGTGTGAATCATTTCGCTGTGACGAGCCTTGATAATAAAGGGATTAAGCCAAATGAAGGCTATAAAACTCTTAATTTTGACATACTTTCACTTTCTCTAATATTTCACACCCAGAAGATACAGATACAGAAGTCCTGTTACTTATTCAGGACCTGTGTTTTTACTTACCGTAATATACCCAAAACAAGGATTGCTGTAAAAACGCATCAATGGCTGGGAAGCGTTTTCTCTTAATTGATGATTTATCTCATCAATGGTGGGGAAAGAGTTAATATAATTTTGTATGTATAAATGATTTTTGACCTTGAGTTAAGTGGCACTGTGACTTAATTTAGCTTATCATTGAAGCAGTGTTGGATTGCTAACACTGCTTCAACACTGGAGCCATGTTAAACAATAAAAATATGCAAATAATCCATGCGAATAAAGGATACCAATACTGGTTTAATACTCAACAATAAAAGAGTTCAGTCATTTACTAGTTACTTCACAATACTTCACACACATGGAAACATCATGTGATTAGGGTAGAGCTAAAGAGTATGCAGTCTCAGGACTCATTAAGAATATCACTATATATATTTTTTGGCGTGTGTGTACCTGAATCATTAGTGCTACTCATGTATTTGTCTTACAGGTGAATGGAGGAGAAAACTCATCCTCTTATGAGAATGCTGAAGCCCTAGTAACTGCTGATGGGAAGCCATAGTCCCATTTTCCTGTGGGACTTTTTCATGCCATCGATCTTACTTTTAAAACTGATCAAAAAACAGTGAACATGGATTCTTGTGATACGTACAATCTCTAAGCTCACTATAGCTAATATAACTGGAAAGCAGGGGTGCTTTAATATATTCTTTAATAGGGACCAAAATTGTTTGCCCCTGCTGGAAAGTGACCTCAACCATCACCCAGTGCATGATTAACATTTAATATATTACTAAATGAATACCACTAAACTAGGGGTGTCAAACTCAGTTCCTGTGGGGCTGCAGCTCTGCACAATTTAGTTGAAAGCGCAAAAAATTACTCCTAGTGTTACACTCACAATAAAATCACTTTTTAAGGTTGGAACACACCAAGCCAACAGTCGCGCATTGGGCTTCATTGGTCAGCGTATCTGTAGTGATTATCTGTAGTGTAAGATAATCAGTGTTTATCAAGAACTTAATGGTGCATTAATTTGTTTTTTGTACATATGTTGTATTTTCATGTGATGACTGTCTAAAAAAAAAAAAAAAAACTACAATGGTTGGAGTCTGACATTGTTACAGTAATTTTTTTTAATTAATGTTTCTATTTGTAGACTTTTTGATTTTGTCACGGTTTATGGGTCTATGTGTTCTTCCTGTAAGTTATGTGTTAAGACGTATGTGTTGTGGTGTGTGGGTGGGTGTGTCTGTTTAGCATTTCATGGTAGCATGCATTCTGATCATCTGACCTAATCAGAGAGTTCCAGCTGATGCCTGTTTTGCGGGCCATATAACAGTCTGTGTTTTTCTGCTGGTTATCAGTCCGTTGTTGTTTTCATGTTCCTGTCTGAGTAATGTCCAGGTTTTCTCTTTAGTCTAGACCGTCGGATGACGTGTTCGTTTGGACCTGTGGAAGCTCTCTGTTCTGGACATTGTGCTAGTCTCTCTATCCTTTTTGAGCACTTTAAGACTTCCATTCACTGTTGCACTTCATTAAACTGTCCTTCACTCGCAGTTGGATTCTACCTGTTTCTTTCGTGACAGATTTGTTGGTCATTACTCTGGCTATTTGTTTATATCTCCATTCTGAACAGAGTGTTTGATCAAATGTAATTTTAAAAATGAGTTTAAATGAGATGGTGATGCTAATCTTGAAAAGCTGAATCCGGACCTCCAAATATCAGATCATGCTCTCCCATACTAAAATGTAAAATGTGTTTCCTGCGTTTATTAAGGTTCAATAAATTTCATGTAATTTGTATTATTTTCAGATGCCATTTACTAAGCAACTAGCCTGTAAACAGCAACAGATACGGTGAATGTTACAAAACTGGAGTATCAGTTAATACTTTGAATATTTGATGCCACATTTTGTCAGTGTTATTCATATAGTTTGCGGCTTACAATTTTAGCAACAATAAACGTTGTGAAATGGGAAAATCTACATATTCTAATGATATATTTTAATTACGTTTGTTAACAGGTACAGTATTGTTAAAAAAAATAGCAGTACAACATGACTAACCAGAATAATCCAGGTTTTTAGTATATTTTTTATTGATACATGGCAAACAAGTTACCAGTAGTTGCAGTAGATTATCAGAAAACAAACAAGACCCAGCATTCATGATATGCAAGCTCTTAAGGCTGTGCAATTGGGCAATTAGTTGAAAGGGGTGTGTTCAAAAAAATTGCAGTCTGGCGTTCAATTAGTGAGGTCATCAATTTTGTGAAAAAACAGGTGTGAATCAGGTGGCCCCTATTTAAGGATGAAGCCTGCACTTGAACATGCATGAAAGCCTGAGGCAAATGGGTCGTTCAAGACATTGTTCAGAAGAACAGCTTTGATTAAAAAGTTGATTGGAGAGGAGAAAACCTATAAAGAGTTGCAAAAAATTATAGTCTGTTCAGCTAAAATGATCTCCAATGCTTTAAAATGGACGGCAAAACCAGAGAGACGTGGAAGAAAACGGAAGACAACCATCAACATGGATCGAAGAATAACCAGAATGGCAAAGGCTCAGCCAATGATCACCTCCAAAGACAGTCTGGAGTTACCTGTAAGTACTGTGACAGTTAGAAGACGTCTGTGTGAAGCTTATCTATTTTCAAGAATCCCCCGCAAAGTCCCTCTGTTAAAAAAAAGGCATGTGCAGAAGAGGTTACAATTTGCCAAAGAACACATCAACTGGCCTAAAGAGAAATGGAGGAACATTTTGTGGACTGATGAGAGTAAAATAGTCCTTTTTTGGGTCCAAGGGCCACAGACAGTTTGTGAGACGACCCCCAAAATCTGAATTCAAACCACAGTACACAGTGAAGACAGTGAAGCATGGTGGTGCAAGCATCATGATATGGGCATGTTTCTCCTACTATGGTGTTGGGCCTATTTATTGCATACCAGGGATCATGGATCAGTTTGCTTATGTAAAAATACTTGAAGAGGTCATGTTGCCTTATGCTGAAGAGGACATGCCCTTGAAATGGTTGTTTCAACAAGACAATGACCCCAAACACACTAGTAAACGAGCAAAGTCTTGGTTCCAAACCAACAAAATTAATGTTATGGAGTGGCCAGCCCAATCCCCGGACCTTAATCCAATTGAGAACTTGTGGGGTGACATCAAAAATGCTGTTTCTGAAGCAAAACCAAGAAATGTAAATGAATTGTGGAATGTTGTTAAAGATCATGGAGTGGAATAACAGTTGAAAGGTGCCACAAGTTGGTTGACTCCATGCCACACAGATGTGAAGCAGTTCTAAAAAACTGGTCATACAACTAAATATTAGTAATTCACAGGATTGCAAAATCCTAAAAACACAAATGTTTGTACAAAATAGTTTTGAGTTTGTACAGTGAACGGAAGACACTGCTATTTTTTTTGAACACAACCCTTTCAACTAATTGCCCAATTGCACAGCCTCAAGAGCTTTTTGAACAATACTGTATTTATTTATATTGCAATGTATTTAGGACATATAAAGAGTGTGATTTCTGTCCTTGTGTAATTGTAAGTGTTGGGTATAAGTTAATTAAAAACAAATCATTACAATTGTACTTAAATTACTTTTTGAATGACTTTGTCTGAAAAGAAATGTAATTACTCAAAAGGAAATATCATTTTTTGGCTTTATTAAAAATGTAAAACTGTAAAAAAAATTAAAAATAAGCATTTTAATTACAAAAAAATATTTAGTTAACAACTATTAATAGCCTGTAAAAAAGATAAACACAATATGAATGAAAATATGCAAAGCAATGGTATCATAATCCACACGTACCACACTATATATTGTCATTGACTAATTTCTTAAATTGTTAAGAAACTGTTAAAAGCCCAAAGTAGATCCATTCGAGATTATCAGAATTTCCTGCGAACATTTCGATAGACAGCATCCTGATTTTTCTGTCAAAGAAACACAAAGTAAATCATGAATCTTGGTCACAGGACTGCAAATGAATAGCAAAAGTTTTTTTCTGAATAAGGGTATGCCCTGCCACCCTGTGAAGGAAACTAATTTCGGCCACTTGTATCTGAGATCTTGTCCTTTCGGTCATGACCCAAAAATCGCCTATAACAGAATTTAACTGAATTTTCGTTTGTACTCCAATGGTAGGTCTTGCACACAGCTGCTAAATTGTCATTATCTTCCCTTATGAAAATATACCATGGTTATACTGCAAATTAAACAAACAATTGACAAAAAAAAAGGCTGGGTGTGGGTAATTGGAGGCATTTTAGTTTCAATTTTCGGGACATTTAAGCACGTTTTTTACATTTTGACATTTTTAAGCACGTTTTACACTTTTACTGTAAATTATAGATTTTTGTGAAAACAGTGACACTATGCTATTATTATTTGTGTATTTTCAGTTGTTTTAGACTGTTAAGCAGGGGTGCTCAACCCTGTTCCTGGAGATCTACCTTCCTGATTTCAGTTGCAGCCCATATCAAACACACCTGCCTGTAATGATCAAGTACTGTTCACGTCCTAATTAATTGGTTCATGTGTGTTTGATCAGGGTCGGAGCTGAACTATGTAGGAAGGTAGATCTCCAGGAACAGGGTTAAGCACCCCTGCTGTAAAGTAATATAGAGTCATTTGGCGTAGTGAAATGGAACTAATGTGGTCAAAAATGGCCTGGATCTATTTTAGCTGAGCAAATCCCTTGACAACAACATTGAAAAAAATGACTTTTGCTGCTTGTTCAAACTACTTATTTAAAATGAGTTGAAACAACACAATTCTTAAGGTTTTTGGGTGATAACCCAGTTGTTTTATGTTCAATCCACTTAAATTTGTAAGTTAACTTAATTGATTTGTTTTGGGACAACATGAAGGATTTGGTGTGGAACCCAGCATTTTTTACAGTGAACTTAGAATGTCATTCATTCATTAATTTTTTTTTTGCTTATCCAAGGCCAGGTCGCAGGGGCAGCAGTCTCAGGAGAGAACCCCAGACTTCCCTCTCCCCAGACACTTCCTCCAGCTACTCCGAGGGATCCCGAGGCATTCCCAGGCCAGCCGAGAGACATAATCTCTCCAGCTTGTCCTGGGTCTTCCCCAAGGCCTCCTATCAGTGGGACATGCCTGAAACACCTCCCAGGTAGGCGCCCAGGAGGCATCTGAAACAGATGCCCGAGCCACCTCAGCCGACTTCTCTCGATGTGGAGGAGCAGCGGCTCTACTCCGAGCTCCTCCCGGGTGACAGAGCTCCTCACCCTATCTATAAGGGTACGCCCTGCCACCCTGTGAAGGAAACTAATTTCGGCCACTTGTATCTGAGATCTTGTCTTTTCGGTCATGACCCAAAGCTCATGACCATAGGTGAGAGTAGGAATGTAGATTTACCGGTAAATCGAGAGCTTTGCTTTAGAATGTCCATCAGCCAATCAGAATTAAACATTCTGTCTCATAGTATAATAAATAATCAGGGATATATTTTACTGTTACTTGAAAAACAAATCTAACAAAAAAATGTATATGCAAAGTAAAATATGCATAGGCAAAATTTGATATATGCCAGAGAATAATCATAAAAACAAACACAGAAAGATTGACTGCAATAAATGTATAATCTTACCGTTTTATGTGTTGTTCTCTCTTCATCTGTATTAAAATGACAAAGCTTGGTGTCATATGTGTGTGTATTAATGATTAATATTTCTTATTTAAAAAAAAAAATTGGAAGCAATATTTGTAGTTTATAAACGCTCTTCTTACCTGTTTTTCTAAACTTCCTGCAGATGCAACACGTCACTATGACCGTGATGATCAACAGAAATCCAGCAACAGAAATCAGCAAAATAAGCAAAGGTAGGTCTGTAATGGAAAATTTCAGTCAGTCTGACATTAAAGACAGAGATCTAAGGGAATAATCACTTATCAACACTGCGGGTGTGTTTACAGTCAGGAAGTGTGTCTGTGATTTCAAACTAGCGCCTATTTAGCTCTTCAGAGTAGAATAATCCAGCACGGTAGGAACTATCAGTAACATAGATAGATGTATGCTGATTGTGTAAATGCATCTTATTTGAAACTCTTTTCAGTACTGCTGTACCTGAACATGTGTGACTGATGTCCAGTTGTGTGGTCTGTTTGCTGATGGTGTTGTCGATCACACAGCTGTAGGTGTTTTTATCCTGATATTCCACCTCCAGAGGTAGAGAGAGACTGATGCTGAGATCAGACACACTGATGCTGGACAATAAACTGTTTCCTTTGTACCAGGAGAGACTCACAGCGCTCACATTTACCACTGAACACACCACTGAACAATTATACTGGAATGAGAATAATGAAGAATTTCTCAAGAGGTCAGGGACAGGCAGACGATCTGAAAACACAAGAGAATTAAGAAAAACACAATCATGTTTTAGTTGTAGTGTTTGCTATCAGGAAGAGTGTCTATGAGTTCAACCAGTCTTTATCTATTATGAGGGATTTTGCATGCTGGTGAAACATTTTTATAGTTCCTAGAACTATTGTCACAAACGCCTGCTTTTTGTGGTGGTGAGGAGAGTGTCATATGATTGTAAAGTCATTTGGGTGTACGGTAATGCACAGTAAAGTGCTATATATATATATATATTACATTCATTCATTCATCCATTTATATTTGCACCACAGGAACCGGAAAAGACTTTTGTTATATCCTTAGCTCTAAATTAGATCCTACTTCACAATAGGGGAACTACCAGCATCTTATCTGAAACACAGACACGTTTTTCGAAGTGTTACAAGACAGCGTTACAAGACCGTGTTATGCTGTATTCACACCAGACACGGCACATGCGAATAAATTGCGCTATTCGTGCGTAAATAGATGTGTGAACATTTTGAGTTTACTCGCTTCATTCGCGGGTCAAATTCACTTTACAATAGATGTAGATTCGCATCATGGGCAGGGCTTTTGTCTGTCTGGTGACTCTAGTTTTGTTGCTAAATGGCTAACATGGATTTTATTGAGAGAGTAGCTGTGCTTTATGTGCTTTAGGAAGGCTGAAAAACAGCATAGATTCGTCATAATCACTCCTCTACAAGAGCAAGCTCATGACTGGTTAACGCGGAGCAATTGTCTGCTGAAGTTTTGCGCCATATGCACAATATGTATGTTAAGCGGTCAAACGTGCAAAACGCTCAACTCTCACCACTTCATTTTCAGGATGTCTATTGGCTTCTTTGCATTGACTTAACTAAATAAATAAAAGTAAATAACTCGCGCTTGATGCTTCATCCGCATCCTGTGTGAACGCGTCCTGTGTGACCGCAGCATTACACAAATTTTGTTCTTAGGCAACTACCTATTCACCTTATTCTCCGCATAAGAGCGGGCGCAGCCATTTGAATCTTTTTGGCTCGAGACTTCCGGTCTCATTCATTTCCATTCATTTTTAGAGACGTTAAAAACAGCTCGTTTTGCTGCTTGATGTTGCAAACTGATATCTTCTTTTTATATTATTCTACTTTGTCTGAATAGTCATGCAAACACTTGTTTGCAGAGTAAGTAGTTTGACCGTTTTCTGCCGTTTATTATTCCTAGTCATTTCTCCCATAGGCAACTGAATCGGAAGTTCTAAAACAATCGCAAAAACACGCGCACTTCCACATTAAAGAATAAGGTCAATAGCAAAAGGTGCATATCTCAGTGCTTAAATTGGGGGAAACATTACTATGGAACTCAAGTCATCAGCTAACAATCAAAATAACTGACTTTTTTTGTGTTTATCAGAAATTCAATTCAAGGTTTTGAATTTAAGGCACTCTTGTCGTTAAACACACCTGATCAAAATAATTTAGTCATTCAGGCTTGTTAGAAGCTTACATGTAAGTGTGTTACATGTAAGCAGGGTTTGAACTAAACTTTGCAGGACTGTGACCCTCCAGGAATGTCACTGTTACTGTTGTAACCCTCATTCCCTGAAGGAGGAAATGGAGACGTTATGTTAGCACAACATATTGGGAGAAGGAGAGCAAGCCAGGCTTTAACGCTGAAGAAGCTGAGCGGCCAGCTCCCAGTTGATGATCCAGCCACTGTGGCAACGAGACATAATGTCTCCATTTACTTCTTCAGGGGGAACCGATTTTCAGATCACGGGTTGACCAAGCCAGCATACCAGACAATGTAATGGCACAAGCACCCAGCTCCTCCACCAAGTTGGGTGTTGGGGGCCTTGGAGTAACACTTTATAGGGTTCGCCAGATGGGGAACTCACTAGCAGAGTGAAAATAAGCACACACGTCTTCGAGTTAGGGAGAATGAAGCAGCAATCGTTTTTCGACACAGAGCTTAGTTTCCTCCTGGTTGGCTAGTGCAGAGGCTCCACTCTAAAACTGTAAAATCTTGCAAATGTTTTAGGTGTCGCCCAGCCCGCAACTCTACAGATGACTGTTAGAGAGTTGCCACATGCTAATGGCCAGGAGGAGGCAATGCTCCTGGGGGACATGGCTTGCCCTGGTTATGATATGCAAGGGTGATGGCCATCCACTATCCAGAGGGCCAGCCACTGTTTAGAAACATGCACTTCCCTTTTGCTGACCACCATAACAAATAAAGAGCTGCTCAGAGGATCGTATGCTCTGAGTGCAGTCCACATAAAAGAGCAGTGCGTTATGGGACACACCAATGAAGGGCTGGATCTGCCTCCTTCACAGGCAGCACTTGCAGGCTCACTACTTGGTCTTGAAAGAGAGTGGTAGAAACCTTGGGCACGTAGCTGGGCCAGGGTCTCATGATAACATGAGAGTAGGCTGGCCTGAATTCCAGGCACAATTCACTGACCGGAAATGCCTCCAGATCCCCGACCCTCTTGATCGATGCCAAGGCGACCAGCAGAGCTGTCTTCTCGGACAGAAATCTTAGAGATACAGAGTCGAGTGGCTCTAACAGATCTCGCTGCAGACCCACTAATACTACAGAGAAATCACAAGAGGGCAGAAGAGAGGGGCAAGATGGATTTAATCACCTCGCGTCTCTGAGGAACTGGATAAAGAGACTTCCCAAGTGCACTGCTAATCACCGCATCATGGTGAGCAGAGCTGGCAGCAACGCAAACCTTCAGTGTGGAGGGTGACACCCCCTGCTTCAGCTTATCATGAAGGAAGGATAGCACAACACTGATCTGGCATGTCTGGGGGTCTTCTCGGCAAGAAGCACACCACTCAGCAAATAGACTTCAATTCAGGGCGTAGGCATGTCTCTGGTAAATGCATAAATAAATAATTTAATTATTAAGTTAGTTAATTCACAACTAAAACACAAGACAGACTTAAATAAAGTCATTACAGCAGTACAAAAATGAAAATATCACAAGGTGATAAACCAGCTGAATAATATATTCAGAAACAAAAAAGCAAAAACTAAAATTACTTCAGCATCATAAAAGTTTGTATTTAACCCTTAAACATAACCCGTAAACAGTATGAAAACTAGCAACAAAATATAACAAATACAAAACCTTTATGAAACAAATAAATGAAAGTATTATTCAGAATCAATTTGGTGAAACTCAGCACCAAAAAACTGCTATTATATACAACCATAAACTTTATGCATTCTAAACAAAACAAAAACATTACAGCTGCTCAAAAATGAAATATATGAGCAATTTTCAAACTAACCACAAATTAAATGTGGTTTGTCAGTATCTTATGGAAAGTAAGCTGTGTATATTTAAAGTGCAAAATCTGTTGTTGTATACAGCTATAAAAATGTTTAACAATAAAAAAATTAATCACAGCACTTTTCTGAGCAATACAACACTAAACATTTAAATAACATGTTCTGAAATATAACAGAAATGTGTCACTGTGTCTGCTAAACTAATCAGTTTTGTTATACAAAAGAAAATTGTTATGATAACAAATTTGTGCTTATTTATTTGAAACAACAAACACAGTAGCATTATTAATAGTTATTAATAATAGTACCGTTAATAGTCTCTCTGTCTCTCGTGCACATGTAACCCCGCCAGTCTTGCACCACCCAACCCGCTCCAAGCTGGGATCGAACCAGCAACTCTCCGCATGGGAGTCAGTTGCTCTAACAAGGAGGCTAAAGACCATGGCCTCTAGCATCTGTCGTTAGAGCACCTTTTAGAGGTCAGAGGAGTGAGGTTGACCTGCACAGCACTTCACTAGCTGGCCTCTGTTACATGCACACAATTGGCCTACCTCACACGCATTCGATCTCTCTCTCGCGCACACTTGGCCTCTCTCGCGCACACCCGCCGTCTCTGCTTTTGCTTGACTTTTGTCCAGTCCGGCGCCTTGTACATGTGTCTTTTTTACAGTGGTTGATTGGCATACACCAATCCACAATGTGTCGCCGCTGTAAACAGGAGGACGTAAGCTAGACTGCAGACAAATTTTTTTCATTTACCAAGTAGCATCATATTGTAACGGTAATAGAGTTAATATATTTAAAAAGTAACGTGTTACAGTATTAGTTATTGTCAAAAGTAATGCCGTTACAGTAACGCATTACTAGTAACACGTTATTTCCCAACACTGATCACCAGTAGTCTTCTGCGCAGAACACCCATGGAGTAACAAACAAGACCTGCTCCTTGTCCTCCCTGACTTTGCACAGTGTGCGAGTAGACTCACTGGGGGAAACACATATTTGTGCAAGCCTCATATGAGTGAGACATGCGGTGGGAGCGTATACCGCCAATACAGTTGATATACGCTACAGCAGCTGTGCTGTCTGTCCTAACCTGCAAATGTTTCTGTTCCAGCACCAATCGTAACCAGCAAAGAGCGAGAAACACTGCCAGTAGCTCCAGACAATTGATATGCCAATGCAACTGGGGTCCGGTCCACAAACCTGCAGCTGTTGCACACGGCCCCCCAGCCTGTACTGGAAACATCTATCATCACGACAACATGTCTGAGCACCTGTTCTAAGGGCACCACAGTCTGTAGAAAAGCAAGGTCCATCCAGGGACTGAAGGTGTAGCGACACAGCAGGGTGATGGTCACTCTGGTGGTACGTCACTGCATGACATGCCCATCTGGGGACACGATCGTATAGCCAGCGCTGAAGTGGTCTCATATGCAACAATATGAGCAGCCTCTGAAAAGATTTCAGTTGGACCACTGTTGTCCTGACAAACTGTTTCAGACAGGACCAACAGGGCCCAGCCCTCAAACGCACACTAAAGGTGAGGGAAAATCAAAACATGAAAGTAAGCTTCTTTCATGTCTATTGCAGCCAACCAATCCCGGGGACGGATGCATCGTAGGATGCCTGTCTGTGTGAGCATTTTAAACAGCATCCTGTGCAGATAATGGCTCAAAATGTGTTCTTTTGGGTATGGTTAAAACTGGCAGTGCTTAGGCTTTTACACCGGGAGAGAGGAGAAACTGCTCTGTCTTGGGTACCATCAACCTCGCATGGTGCACTGCATCAATTTGCAGGTCGGATCCCTGACCCTTTACCGGAAAAAAGTTAAAGGTCCTTATTTCTTAACGTCCCTGACAGTGTTGGCGAATAGGTGAGGAATGAGGGCATGAGCTGTCTGCGTGCACCACTTCAATATGCTGGACCACCATTCATGTGATGCAGTACTCGTGCCCATCACCCGGAGACAGGAAGCCACCACATCCTTCAGTCATGCTTGGCTGAAGTGAAAAGTCTAGCATGCTCTCCTTCAGGCTCTCTGATCAGCCGCACCTGTGAGGAGCTGCACTTGCAAACTCATTGGCATTCACTGGCCCTTTTTCTTACTCTTCCGAGTGATTGGTCATCTGGCGATTTCTCCCAATATGTCTTGCCGACATAACTCTGAGTTCCTGGCCTGAAAGGGAACTGAGTTTGAGACCCTTGCTTTAAGGCCATCTAGTGGCAATAGTCATGAAATGCCATTTTATGTTATTTTTTAGGGTTAGAAGAGGCACCTGAAGCAATATTCTGCATGCTCTTAAGAGTTGTTTGTATTAAAGTAAAGACTATACAATTTGAAATCCTCATAAAACAGTAAAACATACGAGTATGTAATAATCATAGTTCCACATCATTTTCTCCCATGAGGAAAAGATGTTTAACTCATCTAGGAAAAGAGTAGTAAGGTTAAGTTTTGTTATTTATTCATTTATTTATTTAGATTTTTTATTTTTTTTAATATTCAACATTACACACAAATGTGATTTAGTAAGCTTAACTTTTACTTAGTCCATTTATATTATATTTAAAGTACAGGTAAAATAGATTTTCACTCACCATAGACAGAAACAAAGAATTGTTTTGTGAACCGTTTTGCTCCACTGATCTTCAGTTCATAACCTCCTGCTTGTTCAGCTGTGATGTTTGTAATGGTCAGAGATCCAGTCTGTATATCTAGCATCACTCTGTCTTTGAATCTCACATCAGGGAAGATTTCGTCACCTCTACTGATTTGAGCTATAACAGATTTTTCTGCTCCATATTTCCACAGTATGTCATCATCTTTTAGTATTACAGTATCTGTGTTAAAAGTAACAGACTCTCCCTCTGTCACTCTCACTGACACTGACTTTCCAAACACACCTAGACAACAAAACGGGTAAAATGAAGACCCTTGTTGTTTTAAAAACTGAAATCAGTGTGATTTGACATCCTAAACCTTCAATTGAAAATCAACTAACAAATGTAAAGAATTTGGTATTATAACTAGATGTTTATGTCTGCTAGATTTTTTTCAGTCATATTTAAACTGACAAACTGCATGACAGATCAGTGACCAGTAGCATGAAGCATTTAAACTAGTCTTAAAGGTGAAATAGAGTGGTTTGATTAAATAAGTTAAATTCTCTGATATCTACACAGTAGGTGTGTGGCTTAGATAAGTGTAAACATTCTTCAGAAATGATTGTATATGCTCATTGATAACCACAGGAAGTACCTCTAGAATGAAAAGCTCAGTTTTGACCATATTTGGAACAGTCATGAATATTAATGAGCTCTGATAAAAGGGTCTCTCTCTCTCTTTCATATTTTTTCCCCAATTTCTGTTTAACAGAGATTTTTTTTTAACACCATCTTTGCCATGATGACAGTACATAATATTTGACTAGATATTTTTTTAAGACACTAGTATTCAGATTAAAGTGATATTTTGTCATTGTACAACAGTGATTTGTTTTGTGGCCAATCGAAAAACATATGTTGTTTTATTTTAAAATAAAAACTGCTTTTATTCTAGCCAAAAAAAAAAACTTTCTCCAGAAGAAAAAAATATTATAGGAAATACTGTGAAAATTTCCTTAATCTGTTAAATATCATTTGTGGAATATTTGACAAAGAATAAATATTGCGCAGCAGGGCTAATAAAGTTGCCCTTAACTGTATACACATTTTCATTCTATGACACCTTAACAGTGAATTGGGCTAAGTGTAACCCCAAAATAAGATTGCTTACCTCTTTTTTTTAACTTAGTATGTGAAACTTGTACTTAAGACCCAGGCTTAACATAGTGGCTCCTCTTTTTTTTTTTGGCAACTAGCCACTGATCTTACAGTCACAGCTTCTCTGTTTGATTTGATTTATTTTGTAACAAGGAATGAAAATCATCCGACTCTTGAATAACAGCTTTGTTTGGAACATATGGAAAGCTTTGCATATAGAAAGTAATTAAGCTATAAAAATTTATTTTAAAAAACTTACCAGTCAAACGCCACCAATGTAAACAGAACAAAGCCAACGTGTAAAACATTTTCTGTTCTTTGAAATATAACCTACGCTTCATACACGAGATACAGCCTACATCTAGTGTGTGCATCATATGTAGGTGTATATATATATACACTGAATCTGCATGCAGGAAGCACAAGTTTCCTGTATGCAGACTCAGTGGATGATAGACTGATAATAGCCTATATTTTAAATAATAATATTAATTTAAAAATTATAGATAATATAAATATACATATGACCCCTTTATTTTAGAATTGTGAAAAACTGTCTCCAGTTTTATAATTTAACAGATATGTACTGTATTTCTGACTGTGCTGAATATAAAGTAGAAGTGGTGGAAACAGGTATAAACATTTGATTAGTCAACCTAAATTTCATAACACAAATCTTGGTTTGATGAATCTTTTCAATGTTTTATAGTGATTTAATTGTTGTAACTTGCAAAACCAAAACAATGTGTATTCTGTTTATTATTATGGTCAGTTTTGCTGAGCTGTGAATTCTGCAGAGCTCATCGGAGTCAAACTGAAACCTGCTGTGGTTTTCTTCTTTGTCTTTTCTTAAGAAATCTACTTGCAGGAAAACATCTTGCAGAGAGGCAAAAGTAGACACATTCAAGTACCCAGGTTTAAAACAACTCTGGTAAAAGTTGAAGTACTCACATTTTAAAATTTACTTTTTTTAAAGTAAAAACATTGATTCTTGTACTGCATTTGATGGCGTTTCATAGGGGCCTTAAAGCCATTTGTTTAAAAGCACCTAACCCTTTGTTTTGTTGGAACAAAATGCTAATTTATTATGTGAATATTCTGATAATCAATAAAAGAGGACCATAACTTTAAAATGTAACATTAATGTTTCATAATAAATAACCAGTGATATCACAAATACAGTGGCGACATGGTGGCTCAGTGGTTAGCACTATCGCCTCACAGCAGGAAGGTCGCTGGCTCGAGTCCCAGCTGGGTCAGTTGGCATTTCTGTGTGGAGTTTTCATGTTCTCCCTGTGTTAGTGTGGGTTTCCTCCAGTTTCCCCCACAGTCCAAAGACATGCGCTATAGGGGAATTGAATGAACTAAATCGGCCGTAGTTTATGAGTGTGTATGGGTGTTTCCCAGTACTGGGTTGCAGCTGGAAGGGCATCCACTGTTAAACATATGTGGGACAAGTTGGCAGCTCATTCCACTGTGGCGACCCCTGATTAATAAAGGGACTAAGCCGAAGGAAAATGAATGAATGAATGAATGAATGAATGAATGAATCAAAATACAGTCTATTTTGTCAACAGCATTGCCAAACAAAAATGATGAGAATAAGTATAACTCTGACGTTTAGAGAGAATTTAAATTAAGCAGACAACATTAAAGTCAATGTAATTAAATTAACCAAAGAGTTGAACTGATCTAAAAGAGAATTAAAATAAACCTTCTGAGTTAGTCAGAGAAAAGGTGACTGAACCCCAAAAGCAGAAGTTGAGAATAGAGATGTTTGCAGACTGTGGACTAAACTGGGGCAGGAAACATCAAATGTCTCCTTTTATACATTAGAGTGTCTCAAGTCTACGTGTTAAGAGGCATGTGTATAAAGAAAATATAGTTCTATAGGCTCTACAAAAATGGGAAGTACCAGCCTGGTAAAGGCAGTTCTTTAGCTTTTCTGAGAACAATACATCTTGTATTTTAATCTCAAAATGCATATTGGGCACCAAGAAGTAGGTCATATGAGGACTAGAGGTAGAAAAACACCAAGTTCTCCATGCATGCACCAAAAAGCTGCACAAAGTTCAGCCAAGCACATGGGTGGGTGCAAAAAGTACAAGAATCAGCTAAGCCTGATACCGGTCAGTGTATAAGGTTGGCCAATGCAATATCAGAAATATTGGAATTTATAATGTGAAATAATTACTAACACACTTAAGATGTCATTCAATCCTTATGAATATGTAAATTTCCTATAATTAACACATCACAGTGAAACCACTTTTTCTTGGTTTGTGTTATTGTTCAACAAAAGATCACACAAGCTTTAATGTTCAGCGTTATGTACTATGTACGCCATGTACTAATTTGACATGGAAAACACCAAACAGATATTAAATACTGCTCTCTCAGTCACAAAACATCCTCCTAATCTGCTCGAATAAACTGGGCAATTGTTTGAACGAAACGTGAGCTGATGCCAGGCGACAGCACAGCTGGGTTTCGTTGGCCAGTTTTTTTTACCTCAACTTGGTGTGTACTGGCCTTAAGCAGTAAGTTTAGAGGCTGGGAAATTACATCTGGCCTCTTTGTGTTTTTTTTCTTGGCTTGAATTGTTTACTTGCTTCGTCACTTCACACTCACGCTCTGATTCATTGCTGAATAACCAATCAGAGCACTCTCTTCAGTCGACGGCTGATGGCGATTTGACGTGCTGAATTGGGCCAAAGCAAGCTGACGTTAACCCAATGAGCACGGTGTGAAACACATCAAACCAACTAACCTGACCCATGAAGCCCAACCGTCGGCTTAGTGTGTTCTGGCCATGGTTGTAGGTGTAGATGTTAATAAAACACAATAGGTTACTGCAGTGGTTCTCAGCCATGTTCCTGGAAGCGATTTACTTTTTTATTACAATTAATATAATTTAAAAGAAAATCAAATAATATATTCTTAGTATTTTCATGTACTGTCAGTAAATAAATGTACATGTAAATCATGTCAACATTATTTGGATGGCTTTTTTATTACAAAAAAAGTTGACTGATCTGTAATCGTATATGGTTGCCTCAGTCCCGGCCTGGATCATGGTCTGGATTGTGTCCTGACAAAAAATGGAAAAAAATTATTGAATGTGTTCCTCATGATTTTTATTGTTTTACTTTTTTCCAAAATAAACACGTATTCCAATTTCAGTTCTTACAACACATTTTAAAAAAGTAAAGCATTTACCACTTTGAATTGTTGCTGCTCCTTTTTACAACTCTTAAAAGACGTTTAGGGAGTGAAGACACTAAGTGATGAAGTGTTTCAGGTGTAATTTTTACCCATTCTTCCTGCAAACAAGTCTTAAAGTGGGCAACAGTACCGGGTCTTCGTTGTTGCATTTTGCGCTTCAAAATGCGTCACACATTCTCTATTGGAGACAGGTCGGGACTGCAAGCAGGCCAGTCAAGTACCTATATCCACTTCCTCTGCAGCCAGGACTTTGTAATGTGTGCAGAATGTGGTTTTGCATTGTCTTGTTGAAATATGCATGGGCGTCCCTGGAAAAGAAGGCAGCATATTGTGCTCCAAAATCTCTATGTACTTTCAGCATTAATGGTGCCATCACAGAAGTGCAAGTTACCTTTGCCAGGGGCACTGGCACAACCCAATACCATGACAGACCCTGACTTTTGGACTTGTTGCTGGTCTGGATGATCCTTTTCTTCTTTGGTCCAGAGCACACAGTGTCCATTTCTCCCCAAAAATACCTGAAATACTGATTCATCTGACCACAGTACACGTTTCCACTCTGTGATGATGGTCCACCCCAGATGCCTCTGAGCCCACAGAAGTCGACAGCGCTTCTGGACATTATTAACACAGTGCTTACTTTTGGCACAGTACAGTTTTAACTGGCATTTGTGGATGTAACTACGTATTGTGGTACTTGACAAAGATTTGCCAACGTAGTCCTGAGCTCATGTGGTGATATCGCTTATATGAGCAATATCACACGAGTAGCAGTGCGATATGGCTGTATATCAGCACTGGTGGGAGGCGTGCGTTAGCCGAGTGCCTTAGCGTCCCACCAGTGCTGATATACAGCCATATCGCACTGCTACTCGTGTGATATTGTGTTTATACAACAGTTCGACGGCACAACTGTGTATATAAAAAATAAAATCAAACACGGAGAGTCTAAAAACCCTTTTGTATTTGGAACTACTTTTTTCCGCCATTTATTCACATCTGCAGCGGACGTCAGAACAGCAGAAGCTGTTACTAATTCACTAACATCACTTTAGAGGTAGTGTTTGAATGATTCTCTATCGTAATGTCTAAAGTGATGACAAAACAGGTCATTTTTGCTCACATTTTAAGATTATAAGGCTGAACGTGACATGAAATGTCATCAGTCTACAGCGATATCTCCCTACAGTATTACAGTCTATTACACTCTACGGTATTTCTTTGTTGCAATTGGGATATAACAATAATTAACCCTGAAAAAAGCAGCGCAATCACTACCAGATTGCTCTTGTTTTTGCGATAAGGAAAAACGCTAAACACATGCGGGCATTTCTTCTTTTTTTTTCTGCCAACACAACACACATTCCTGGTATGAGAGTCCCATCTCACACTCAATATACTACAATTATATGGTATAAATACAGCACAAACATACAAAAGAGAGAGATCGACTTAGAAAGTCATTTACCAGTTTAATAATGATTTGATCAGCTGTAGTTTGAAATTACGCTGGTTTTCTCTTAGGGCTTATTATGCGGTCTCTGTAGCCATCTTGTGGATGAACATCGTCCACCATCTTTGCTCAAAGACAGGCTAATGGCCGCCAACATGCTGTCTCTCAGAAATTATAAATATTTTAAAGTAGGCACTATCCTTATAAACAAACTGCATAGTTGCAATCTAAACAACTACATTCTCGACTAAAAAAGCCTTAAAAGTACATTATGTTGTCCAACAGCTTTTTTTTTTTTTTTTTTTTTTAGAACATTGCATTAGCGTACTGTATAGGCCTATTGTATGAAGCAAATGAATTGAAACACAAAGTAACACCTTTTTGCTTCGGAGAATGAACATGCAGTGTCTCAACGTCCATATGAACAAAGCATCTGGCTGACAGTCTTTGAGTTAACTTGCTCCGCAGCGCCCCCACACCTTGATGCTCATGACAAGAATAGGATGTGTATTTATCTTTTTTAAGTGCGGTGTAAATCGCCGTCATGCATGAATGAATGATATTTTTGCACTTTTTCACATAATAATCCTCTCACATTACACAAAACTGAAACCGCACGTAAAAATAACACATTGTAAAATTTTTTTGAGAAAGTATCTCTTGATGTTACATTGTCGAGTGTTTATATATACATGTTGTATTATGATGTTACTGCATATCGATGCTATATGTATATATGTATATATATATATATATATATATATATATGTGTGTGTGTGTGCGCGTGCGTGCGTGCGTGTGTGTCGATTGGATTTCGTTTACATACGAGAATCATTTAGATGTCCTGGCATTTAATTTCATTGAGCATTCATGGACTACTGGCGCCCTCTTGTGGACATTTAGAATATTGTGTTCACGTTATCTACTGAGCTATTGTTATTATTTCTCGTTTAATTAGTTTCAGAAACTACTAAGTAAAAAAAACTGAGAATCTGAGAAAGAGAAAGTTTATTCGCTAAGAAAAAAATGCACATAATGGAAAAACTTTTACCCCATAAATTCCAGTATGCGCTTTAAATAAGTCATGTGATTTTGTAATAAGAGATCACGTGATGCTGAAAAGGGGAGCGATGGACAGTACGGTCAAACCAGCAGAGTGACCACATTGTAAAACATCTCAAATGGTTGTTGTGGTCATTCTACAATGCCTTAACCAAAGTCCGTCGTGGTTCAGTATTATTACCTCTAGAACTGTCTTGAATTGTCTCCAAAAGGCACCGCGTGTTCATTGTGTTTGGACATTGTCTTCTGAGGCACAAGCAATTTAATAGATAAGAAAATGAGTCGCGCAGCTTCTGCTACTGCAACAAAATCTGTTTTTCTTATTTGATATTTGGAGCCACTTTATCAGGAAATTATGATTTTGTTCCCTTTAACTCTGGAAACGCTGCATTATCTTTTAAACAATGTTCCAGTTTCAAGGTGGAGAATAAAACTACATCAAGCAACCACCAGCATTAAGACACCAGCCACTCACGCTCCTCTGTCAGCACCAGTCTGTAGTTGGAGAAGTTCTGCAGTGCACATTGATGAAGTTCCTCCACCCCTGGGTTGGGAGACGTGACTATTTCTCTTAGGATGTCACATGCTGGTGAGGGTCACTTTGCCCTCTGTTAGAAGTCATATGCTTACTCAGCTACAATATGTCACCTGGTCCTAGACACAGATTCATAGAGAGACAATTCAGCACAGCCTACAGGTCAAGCCCAGAATGGAGATGCTATACCCAGTCTGACAGCAGATGATCTGTGAGTTTTTCACACTACATTTGGCACTGGAGAACATTCTGCCAGCAGATTCGTGTGAGCATTTCTGGAGCTTGAAGAGGCTCTACTAGTGGCAAACTCCTATACTCTAACTGGACGAGACCACATGAAGACACAATGCAAGCTCTGGTTAAGATGACATGGTATAGTCAACCCCATAAGCTTATTCTGCTGAGTACTGAAGAGCTGGAAAATCTTTCATTTTGTCCAGAAATCAGCAGATGAGAGTCTAGTCTAATTTAAGCTGCATAGCACCATTTGAAACTAAATGAAATTTGTTTATAATTTACAAATGAAATGCCCCCAGTACAAAACATTTTTTAAAATAACTTTTGTGTCTGGTGTAATAATAAGACCTCCAGAAATATTCAAGTCAGTGTGAATCCTTACACAACAGTGTTTGGACCCTTCAATATTTCATACTCATGGCTGCTGTAAAAGCACTTCACGCTCATATAGATTCTAGAGACCTTCATGATATATATTTGCCAACAAATAAATTATTTTATTAATATGAATATTCCCATTCTTTGGGAGGGTTTGCCTTCATTATGCATCCTGAAATTAAGGGTTGGACGTTAAAAAACATCATGTGAAGGAAGTGAATGGCTTTTTTTTTTCTTCTTGAAATCCTTTATTGGTTTTAATTGGCAACTATAAACTTTGGCAACTATAGTTGCCTTGGGCTAAAAAGGGTTATGGCTCATCAGTGCCCTGACTATTGAACGAGGAAGCTGACAGAGACACACCTGTAGGCTGCATAAAAAGTTTCCTGCTTTTAATTTGACTGCAGACACATCATAGAGGAGAGAGAACAGAGCCGACTGCTTTACGGCTCATTTTACTTTCAGTTTGACAAATGCAACAGAAGGATTTTCTTTCCGTTTGATCTTTTTTCTTTCTTTAGTTTTTTTTTCAGACAAACAGCAGTGAGAATGATCTCAGCAGTTGTCTGGACATATGTTTTGGTCCTGCCTGGTAAGATATGTATTTGTTACAAATTCTTCTCAGTTTCAGTTTTTGTGCTACTTTACACTGGACTGAAATCTAGTTATAAGACCACTGTACCTTAGTCTCAAATTTTGAGAGAAAATATTTCAAATAATATCATTCTATCTTTTTGCGTAGTTGTCTTAAAGATATGAGCAGTTCTCAATCATGAAAATATATAATAGTTTTTGCAGTTAACAGTGGGGATCTAATGCTATATTTTTGACTCAACTTTTTATTTAGCATTTAAGTTTACATTGACCAGTAACCAAACTGAAAAAGAGCATCTCTTTCTTTCTTTCTTTCTTTCTTTCTTTCTTTCTTTCTTTCTTTCT
>CAIGQV010014247.1:45467-95219 GCA_903798115.1 Danio jaintianensis
ACACACACACACACACACACACACACACACACACACACACACACACAGAGTACAATCTGTTCTTACTCAAGGCTGAGTAGTGCTCTCAGCTGTCTTATCAGAACTGGTTAAAAACCTGTACAATCTACATCCAAACTGGCAGCTTACATACAAAGGAACTATATACTTTAAAAGATTTAACACATAAAATGGCATATAACTCAGGAAACAGTTGTTTCCAATTCTTCAAGAGTCCAGGTCCACTCAAGAGGTCACCATGACCTCTGACCTGGCTTGGTAGATCCTGAGGAAACAAATCATTTGGCTTACAGAAAAAGCAATGACACACACATATTATTCCAGATTTACTCTAAAGTGAATGACACTAAGGTCGTCATACAATCTAGGCTTTTAAACATTCAACTTTATTAATAATCATAAAGACATAAGAAAGGATATGTGTTACTCCATCCTGGACATCCATCAGAAAACCCACGCCATAAGTTTCACTATCTTAGTGAGGACATTAATAGACTTCCGTTGTTTTAGTATTACATTAATGATGGTGTCTAGCAGATCCCTAACCCTAAACCCAACCATATTATAAGCACTTTTAATTAGTGAGGAGCAGTGAAATGTCAACACTAGTGGGTCATTTTGATATCTCGCTATGTAA
Organism: Danio jaintianensis; assembly: GCA_903798115.1. NCBI lineage: Eukaryota > Metazoa > Chordata > Actinopteri > Cypriniformes > Danionidae > Danio > Danio jaintianensis. Next base: position 46,123 of record CAIGQV010014247.1, read on the forward strand.
GTATATATAGCTTAACCTGTACACACACACACACACACACACACACACACACACACAAATCTTAAAATTGTACACACCACAATACATTTTTAAAATGTGCACTGTTCTGATAGCTTTTTAAATATTTTTAAACATAGCAAGAGATGGTACATATTCCATATGTATTGTATTTTGAAGCTCATTCCATACACATGGAGCATAATTAGATCATTCTGATCATCCTATCTCAATATGTAAACATCAGTTTTAAATAAGAGAAATCTATTGATCTGGTATTATAAATATGTCTACAATGTGTCAACACACTTTTACATTTAATTCAATTCATCTTTATTTCTATAGCGCTTTTACAATGTAGATTGTGTCAAAGCAGCTTAACATAGAAGTTCTAGTAAATTGAATCTGTGTCAGTCCAGTTTTTAGGGTTGAAGTTCAGTTCAGTTTAGTTCAGTCTGGTTTAAATTTCACTGCTCAATCGATGCACAGCTCCACAAGTCCCAAACCAAGCAAGCCAGTGGCGAGGAACAAACTTCACCAATTGAGACAGTAAAGGAAAAAAAACCTTGAGAGAAACCAGGCTCAGTTGGGCAAGACCATTTCTCCTCTGGCCAATCTTCCTGTGCAGAGCTGCAATCTAGGTGCCGGAGGCTGATTTAACCAATCAAGGCTTATCAAGGTTTTATGAACTTCAAGTCAGAATTATTCCCCATTTTCTGTTTAACAGAGAGAAGATTTTTTTCAACGCATTTCTAAACATACTCGTTTTAATAACTGATTTCCCATATGGCAGTTTGTACATTTTTAAACAATATTCTTTCCATTTGAATGAAATCATTTCCTCTTCACTCTTCATCTGTAAATGTTATTTTACTTTCTCTTATCCAAGTGTATTTTCATATTTATTATTCATTAATTTATTTGGGTTCGGCGCCACAGTGGAATGAACCGCCAATTACTCTGGCATATGTTTTAAACAGCGGATGCACTTCCAGCCCCAAACCAGCACCGTGCACACACATTCATACACTACGGCCAATTTAGTTTATCCAATTCCCCTATAACGCATGCCTTTAGACTGTGGGGGAAAGCGGAGCACCCGGAGGAAACCCACGCCAACACGGGGAGAACATGCAAACTCCACACAGTAATGCCAACTGGCCCAGCCGGGACTTGAACCAGAGACCTTCTTGCTGTGAGGCGACAGTGCTAACCACTGAGCCACCATGCTACCCATATTTATTATGTTCTTGTAATACTGTATTTACATTATATCTGTTAAACATCTTATATTTAACTAAGTAATTTTGAATCTGAATGTGTCAATAGAAATCTAGATTTTTTCTTTTAAAAAGTTTTATGTCTTTTTATTAGTGCGTATATACATTTATCAGGTTGTATTATTTTATACAGTTTTGCAGTTTTCCTCCAATTTTAGAGAACAGTTCAGTGTGAATATTGTGACCTGTTTGGAAAATGTGAGCTTTGACTCAATTTAAAGTAAACTGATGTTGTCTCTTTCAAGCGCATCACATTGACTGATGAATATGTATGTAGAAGTGATATTAGTAGTACTGGATGGAGTATCAGTCAATATCTAGCAATAATGATCGTCTGTCTTTCACTGTTCCACATTCAGGTCTGTTTGCTGGTGATAAAGTTGGAATATGTGCTGCTGTTCTGCTGATCATTGCTGCTGCTGCTGCTGCTGCTGTTGCTGCTGTTGTTGCTGGTGTGATTTACAAATGCAAGAAAGAAAGCACAGGTGAGTGTTACACACAGTTGATATAACCAGACGGAAATATGAGATTCATTGTGTGGAATTAATCTCTAAAAGATGTGAAAATATTTGTTTGCAGTAATTATCCAAAGGTAACTCAAGTTTAATTATGTTTGTTATTGTTCAAACAGGAAACAAGGTGCATTACACTTCTGTACCGGTAAGCTACTGCATGCACTGAATCTGCAGAAGCTGTCAGTTTATTCATTTATAAATCAGTACACCCAGTACACCCACCCACGGACATGCACATTCACTACTTATATTGGTGTACAGATGGTGAAATAATATAAGCAGTACCATATGTAATAGATATTTAAACATTTAATGTATGTGACTGGAACAAAAACAACCCGTTTATAACAAATTTATACATACAGTAAAAACTAAATAAAAAGTAATCTGTGAGTCTTGTAGAGTCCGTGTGTTGTCTGTTTATACCGTTTGTCTGCTATTACTTATGATAGGAGTAACCTGTGAATGTATCACACACACACATGCACACCTTTACACACAAATGGACATGCAACACTAGCAACACTTCAGCATACTTTTATTCACAAATAACTATATATGTCATTCTCTGCAGTGTTGTTCTTTATTGCCACTGTCTATATGTTGGCTTCTCCTTGCTTCTATGTTGACATTGTACACATTGTCTGTCTGATTCTACATCTTGTCATCCATTTTAACTCTGTAACTCTGCAATTTTAATATGTTTGTATGGCTGCCTGATTATACTTGTTCCTCACTCTTGCCTGACTGTCATTGTGTCCATGCTTCTTGCTGGTCTCTGCAGTCACCTACCGTAGCATCCTTTCTCACAGCACTGGTATTGGCAGAGCAGTCTCTGGCTGCACTGATTCCAGCAACATCCTAGTTAATAAACACAGTATAGGATGTAAAGATTGCAGCAAAATGTTTTCTATTTCACTACTCTCAACATTGGAATACACATTAATACAATTAAGTAATAACAGTAGCACAAAAAGGAATAGAATATATAGCTAAAAAAACCAAAAAAAACAACAGCAATATTTGTGTATGTATCAGCAGATTTGTACATCCTTCATGATATATAGTTATTTGTGAATTAAAGTATGCTGAAGTGTTGCTAGTGCTGCATCTCCATTTGTGTGTAAAGGTGTGCATGTGTGTGTGTGTGATACACATTCACAGGTTACTCCTATCATAAGGGTTAATTTATCGTTAATTAGAGCCACAGTGTTAAAAAGATCACGAGCTTTTATTTTGAAGTGTTTCTGGAAGTCAGCCAGTGATCTCATACTCATGTTGATTGTACATGTAAGTGTTTTAGTATCTTTATTTGTATAAGTTTTTCTGATCCCTTAATTTGCTTATTCTAATTTGTTGGAGGACAAGCAGCCGGTCAGACAGAACGATGAGCAGCCTGACAGACAGGAGGAGGAGCAGCCGGTCAGACAGGAGGAGGAGCAGCCGGACAGACAGGAGGACGAGCAGCCGGTCAGACAGAAAGAGGAGCAGCCGTACAGGTAAGGAGTCCATTATGCGTGTGCAAGACCAGATGGTAACTCAGGAAAATATTCTGTTCAAATATTATCGAGATGCAGATCTGATTAGAAAGCCTATATATAGAAACTTTGAGTGAACTTTCTTTAAACAAAATGTTCACACTCCTACTGTTCATGATCGGGCTTTTTGTGAGATATTCTAATGTCACCATTACTAACGTAAAAAAGTAACTTAATGCATTTCTTGCACCTCGCTGCAGCCCAAATGCAGACTCATAATTCATTAAGAGAATCACCAGGAAAAACATATGACCACCAGGGGTGGTTTTAAAGAGGGGACACAGGCCCTTCCGCTTTCCCCTACCTTTTGGTTCACTTGTTTACATCAATTTGTTGGGGGTCCCTATTCTCTTTTGTTTGCAAGTGTAGGGGTAAAGACCATGGTATACTTCAAACAAAATCTAAAAACAAACTGAAATGATGTAATTTTGAACAAAATCTGTCTGAAAACAAAGTTCTTTCAGATTATTTGAGCAGTTTTCAAACAGCTCACCATTCATTTTGTCTCCTAAACACATTTGAGCTGTGTGTGTTCTAAGATTCCACCTTCTTTGATGTACGGTTTCTTCCCCTTCATTCGTTTCTCATTCCACAGAAGTCAGACAGGAGAACAACATCCAAAACAACAACACTAGCCACATGAAAGCACTGGAGAGTGGAGTAGCAGAGCTGTACAGATGTAACCGCTCCTGTAAGATCACTCACAGAGAGGTATTAAAGACTCACATACTAGACAAGTAGCCCACCTCGCTGCACCACATCCTTTCTATGAGAGTACATACACCCGCAGTGCCATTCGGTGTCTGTCTGCAGCAAATAAAGCTCAATGTAAAAATGTGGTGGTGCTTCTCATGGAGAAGGCTGTTTGCCAGTATATGAAACTGTGTGTTGTTGTCTTTTAATCTAGTGTGGAAGCATGGTTGTGGGTTTTGTTTCAAACACACTTAATTCCACTCACATTTATTTGATCTTGTTAATTTTATAAACAATTGACCAACAAATAATGCATTCAAATAAAGGTACAAATTATAGCAAATTAAATTCATTTTGAAAATAAGAGTCTTCCAACCAAAGTGTCTGACCCACTTCTTTATGTACTGCCATCCCATTTACCATGTCTTTATGATGTTCACAACCAACAAATTAAATAACAAAACAAAACACAAACAATAAATATTTAATCTAAATAAATGTACTCTTTTAAAAAATGCCAGTACATGTCAGAGTGTTTGAAAACAGTATACCGTCATGCAGCCTTTTATAAACTTCTTTTTGCCATCAAACAAAGAACGAAATAGAACTTTCTTTGAAGTATACCAGGGCCTTAATGGGAATCAATAAGGATTTTTACTACAAACAACAAGCATCTGATTTATTATATTCATAAGTGTTAATGTGTTACAGTTATGTTCCTCAAAGAAATGATTGTTTGTTTTTTAAATCGCTAAATAACGTTACGTGATTACTTGACATAATAGGCCAGTCTGTCAGAAAAGTCTGATGGCCGTAAACCAGCTATTACAGCATATCTGGTGTAATGTTAATTTTGTTTTTGTGGCTACATCTGTGTATATGAGCACTGTTTAAATGCACAGTACAGTTTGTGCTTCTTGCAACATGATTCACCATTCGTGTCGGTGATGCCTGAGGCTCATACGATTTCCTGCTGAAAACAAACAGCATTTGTCCAAATACACTGCAAACAGCTTTGCGAACGAGTAACCTGTTAAACGGGTTTGTGCCTTCTGGAATCACAAATCTAAAATGAGTGTGACACTAGTGAGCTAGTGATGACATATGATGAAGTGTGTGTGTGTAGCTATGGATATTTCCATTCCTACCCCTTTACACTCAGGGGGTATAACTTAGAATTGACATTAGGCCTAAATCTCACGAGTAGCCTGCTTGAAGACACCTACTCTCTGTCTTGGTTCACTGCCAATACAACACCATTGGTTTATAGTACTGTCAATTTCACAATTCAAAAACTGTGATTTCACATTGTAAGTAATGAATTATAATTGTTGGCCTATAAATATTATAGTCTCTCTAGGACCGAGTTTGGGCACCTCTGCCATAGAGTTTGTGCCTATTTTTATTTATTCAGCCATGATGCACCAGCACCATTTAAAATAGAAATCATTACATTTGTTTCAAAGGTTAAAGGCACAATGACTGTTGAGATGTAGACTAGTAACACCTGTCATATAAACAAATATTTTGGCATGGGTAGTCTTATATTTTAGCTTAACATTTATTTTGTTTTTACTAAGATGAGAATACGGGCGACGCGGTGGCGCAGTGGGTAGTGCTGTCGCCTCACAGCAAGAAGGTCGCTGGTTCGAGCCTCGGCTGGGTCAGTTGGCATTTCTGTGTGGAGTTTGCATGTTCTCCCCGTGTTCGCGTGGGTTTCCTCCGGGTGCTCCGGTTTCCCCCAAAGTCCATAGGTGATTTGAGTAAACTGAATTATCCGTAGTGTATATGTGTGAATGAGTGTGTATGGATGTTTCCCAGTACTGGGTTGCAGCTGGAAGGGCATCCGCTGCGTAAAACATATGCTGGATAAGTTGGTGGTTCATTCCGCTGTGGCGACCCCAGATTAATAAAGGGACTAAGCCGAAAAGAAAATGAATGAATGAATGAAGATGAGAATATATCTATAAATATTACTTTTGCTATTGGGCCTGCATATGGGTATTCTTCATACTCCCTGTGCCAAATCCTAGAACTGCCCCTGAGCTCCACATCTGAAGTATTTTATGTGACTGATCATTAGTGTTATTCATTTTATTGTCTTACAGGTGATTTCACAAGGATGAGAACGCAGATCCACTAGATACTGCAAATGACAATACAGTCACATTTGCTTGTGGGAAAATTCTCTGATGTCATGGATCTTACCCTGACAAAAAATCAAAAAAGAAGTGAACATAGATCTTTTTTACTTCACAATTTTTGTAGCTTTTAAAGTAGTCTTATCTTATAGAATCAGTTGCAAGGACTATCAACTTTAACTTTCCATCCTGGTGGAATGACTTGCCAAACTCTTTGTGAACTGCTGAGTCTCTGGCCATCTTTATTAAATGTCTGTTTCATTAACACTTAACTAACCAACACACGCTCATTGGTAATACGTGCTTCCAACTCAGGCTCATTCTGAAAATGTACCCCTTTATGCAAATCTGGAGAGTGCAAAATACATCCCAGGAGGTACGTTTTTTGCAGTTTTTGTAAATCCAGCAGAGGCCGTTTTGTGCACTTTTTGAGATCTCAAATTTCTCTTGCGAGTGGCATTTGTGCCTGCTCATTGCGTATATCCACCAGAGGCCGCTGTCGACTGACTGATTGACCCACCCTCCTCCTTCCCTAAACCCAACCAATAGTGTTTTCAAAAGCACCAATTGACCCGCCCACCCTCTTCCCTAAACCCAATCGACAGTGTTTTAAAAAGCAGTCCAGAAAAAGAAAAGCCTCCTGATTTTTACCACATTTTCAGATTTTACCACATTCTCATCGTTATTTACTTGTTTATTTAATTTTTTGGCTTTTGTTTTTGTCTTAGCTGCTTTCTGGAACCATTTTTCACCGGACTCAAACCCCGTCGTCGTGGTCAACCCCTCTCTGCGTCTCAAGTCCGCCGACGTACATGGCGAGCTCCTGAACAAACTGGTAACAGCGAGAAAGCCATCCATACGAAGGTAGTGGTCAGCTGGTAAGCGTGAAAAGGAACGGCATCATACCACCCCGTAGCGTTCATTTTAAAGACAAAATGCAGCCATATGTACCTCTGGCTACATAATTCGCCATCTCCAGAAATGTATATAGGGCTACCTTTTCATAATGAGCCTATTTTGCGTGCTTCAGTGTACATTTTTGTGCAACCGCAAAAACATACATTTCAACAAATGTTTGACGCCTTGCATGCCACCAACATCTTTTATTCCTTTTCACTCTACTTATATTTATAGGGTGATATTATCAATTAATATATTCTTGATGACTATTTTTGTTGACAACACCAAATAAATACCACAATACAACATTTAAGCATCTATGATTTGTAATGTAATACGCTTGCTTCACCAATCTATCTCCATATAAACAACTTTACTGTCCGTTTGCTCAGTAGCTCACTTTGTACGGTGTTGTCTTTGAGATGCGGATCACTCAGGTACAAGTCTTGAGAAGCATGCTTCCACAATAGAGATAAAAGCATTATAAAATTGTGGTAAAACTGGGCATGGTGGAGTTTTCTCTTATGTTTGCTTCTAAAAAACCTATTGGTTGGGTTTAGGGAAGGGTTTAGGTCATAGGTCCCAAACTGGATTCCTGGAGGGCCGCAGCTCTGCACAGTTTTGCCCCAACCATAATCAAACACAGCTGATCCAACTAATCAAGGTGTTCAAGACTACTATAGACTATTAAGCAGGTGTGAGTTGGAGGTGGTTGCAGCTAAACTGTGCAGAGCTGCGGCCCTCCAGGAATTAAGTTTGAGACCACTGGTATACGTCATTCCTTCACTAGATGATCTGTACAACAAGTGCCGTTTTCTCATGAAATTATGGGAGTTTTCCGGGAGAAATAACAAAACGGGAGGGTGGCGGGAGATGGGTGTGAAATATGATAGACTCCCAGGAAAACACGGAGATATTTCATGGCATTTATATATTGCTATTCTCTGGTGACCTGAAGTGCTTCTGCTATCCACATTTGTATTTGACATTGGATAAAAGTGTCTGCTAAAAGGACTAAATGTAAAATTTTAATGTGGTGTTTTGATCTTTTTGTGCTGTTTTTCTTTGGGCGTTATTCTTTACATGGGCACTATTTGTATTTTGATTAAAAAAAAATACAAAAAATATTTTTAAAAACTTGAAAAACAGTAAAACAGACAAACTATTGTTGCTTTATAATGAATATTTTATTTGATATTTTTAAAGAATTAAAGTTTATTTTTTGCATTTTTATGCATTGTTCTCCCTGCTGCCTTTCCACCAGTGGTATATATAAGATACTCTATATATTTACCTTCCCCAGAGCTGTTTGCGTAGCCTACTACAACTTCTGGATCAACGTAGAGCAGGGGTGTCAAAACTCAGTCCTGGAGGGCCGGTGTCCTGCAGAGTTTAGTTCCAACCCCAAACAGACACACCTGCGTTAGCTAATCAAGCTCTTACTAGGCTTTCTTGAAATATCTGTGCAGGTGTGTTGAGGCAAGTTGGAGCTAAAATCTGCAGGATCCAGCCCTCCAGGATCGAGTTTGGGCACCCCTGATGTAGAGAATGGGAAAGTGTCATTACAGCACAATGCATTTTGGGACAAGGAATTACAACTGGTGCGGCTGGCTTTGGCTGTTTCTCAATTCCAAGAATGCAGAGAACGGACTCGTGTTCTTGTGGAGACCGGTCTTGCCAAGTTACCTTGGAAGAATGAACTCGGGAGACCGCGAGAACAGAGAACGCGTCCTGTGAGAAATGAGATGTTCTTCCTGATGCTTACATGACCTTAATGCGTTTTTAATGGAAAATTATTTAAACATTACAGCATTCATGCAACAATTTATTGTTTTTCCCCCTTTTCACAATATATACTATGCATAAAGACTTTACAAATATACGTTGCACAATACAAATAAAACTAATTTTAATACAAATCTCAGCAGATAAACACGTGTTTATGTCTTTATAAAGATTTTCGTGTCAATGTCTACTGTCACCGTCTCATTTAGGGAAACTCCTGAGACAAACAAATTATATCTCTGAACTTCAATAATAAAATCTTAAAATAATAAATCTATATAAAATGCTGCGCTTCCCACCTCCTTTATTCAGTCGCAATGACTTCTGGGACTTCTCGAGCGCGTTTTGTGCTCAAGTCTGCATCAATGCATCCTCGATATCAAGAACACATCCGGTAACTTTCACACATCCTCTGTTCTTCTGGTCTTGAGTTTTGGAACTGAACGTTGGCAGTTGATGATGAAGTTACACGAAAACACGAGGATGCAAGAACGCTGAAGAACGCATATTGAGAAACAGCCATTGACTTTGCAGCGTCTTCTGATTTTAAAATAAGAGTCTCAGATATATGGTAATTTTAATAATAAATCTAACAAGAAATAATATATGTAAATGTTTTCTTGCTGCAACTTGTTGATACCGTACGGATAAACTCGTTCATTTATTTGATTCGCTGTCTCTGCATCTGTGCTTGGCTTCTTGAGTGAAAAGTGAGCCTTGTCAAGTATGCTTTTACCCATACTCAAAATTGGTCCTCTGCTTTTAACCCATCCAAGTGCACACACAAATTTTGAGAGGAGTGAGAGCACAGACATAAACACTGTTGCTTCCAGAGCCTGGATAGCAGGGGTTTGGTGTCTTGCTCAAGGGCCCCTCACCTGAGTATTGAAGATGGAGCTGGACTGCGTTTCTCTAAACCTTCTTAAGGTAAAGTTTCTGAAACTATCTTTAAGTCATACTTTCATAAGATTGATCTAGACCACTCTTAGCTATACCTTATTACTGCTTTTTTTTGTAACATCTAAAGCTCCGGTCACACTAGAATTTGAGCATGCGAAATTCTGTTGTACGATGCTGCAAAAGGCGCGGGATTAAACAAGATGATTAGACATAAAAAAAAGTGAGCGATTGCTCCATATTTTAAGTTTCTGTACAGAGAGGTCATGTTTTGATCTTCTATTGGTCTCGTGCAGTCACTTGATGCGATTTCGCGGGTCAGACTACAACTTGTTGCACGAGCTTGTGTAACCCTGTATAATAGAAAATGAATTATAAAAAGAAAATAATGGAGTCTGTTAAAACATTACATTAACCAGAAATTAGTAAAATAATACAAGAAAAAATTGTATAAAAACTGTGAAAAACATAAAATGTGGTGATTGACATTTTAATGATTGCCCAATTGCGTGCATCTAAATTGAAGTCCCGCCCCACCACGCTAGTTGCTGGATGGGAGTAGCCATTTTCATTCTCTTCGAGGCTGGTTAGAGACGTACATGAAGCATAACTTTGAAAAAGTTAAAATACCTTCAGAGAGGATTAAAATAGATGTCTTCACATGTTTTATTTTCTTTGGAAGTTTTTTTTGTCCTACGCTCATTTCAGCGTGTTGATGTAAGATGGCGAGCATTCCCAGCGAGATGAACAATGATTGTTGAGAAGGTTAAGTTCCAACCATCGCCTGAGGAAATGGGTAGGAAAGTTCTGATTGCCCACTAGGTTTACAAACCGAAATGAGCTGTGTTTTGAGAGACGTTTCACGAGTATTTTCGTTTCTACTCTGACGTATCTGCTTTTGTCACTTGGAACATTTGAATCGAATCATTTCCACGATTCTATTATTTTTTGTTGGATTCCTTGAACTGAATCTTTTGGATCAAATCGAGACGAATCTTTTTGAATTGAATCTCTCAAACGAACGTACTGAACTGAATCTTTTTTTTTTAACCGAACTTTCCAAACAAATCTTTTGGACTGAGTTTTGAACTTTTTTCTGAACTGTTTATTTGGCCTTGTGTTCAACACCAAAGAGTTTTTTTTTTTTTTGTTAATTGAATTGTTAACATTATTAATTGTGAAAATTGTAACACAAGTGCTACACTTGCGTTTCCAGTCTGACACATTTGCATGCATATGAATGGAAGTGTTTGAATATAATTATTTAAGTTGTATATACACCCAGAGAGTTGTCTAAATCAAAAGACAGCACCTCAGTGGACCCATTTAAATGCGCATATTTAATCAGAGAAAACTTAAGTACTCTGGTTACCATGACAGAAGCTGCAATAATTATACAGTCACTATTAATTGCAAGTAATCATTAGCTATGTTTCCATCCAAAAATGCGAATTAACTTTATGCGCAAAACTGGATTATCGCATAAAAGATCTGTGAATAAAGCAGCGTTTCCATCCAACGAGTCAAAGAGAACAAAATCGTCACTTCCTTATTAAATGGCGCCAAATATCAACAGTAAAAACAGAATTTGCTGTGGTAGGAGAAGCTGCGTGAATCTTTTCTTCACTTAATAAATGACGCGTGGTGGCGTTTGAAGGCGTGAGACGCGGAGCACAGACACTCTTAACAATTCCGGCGGTCATTAATAATATAATAACACTAATACTGAAATTGTTCAGGCATTTTAGAATGACCAAAACAACATTTCAGATGTTTTACAATGTGCTCAGCCTGCTGGTTTGTCCATTTACAAACATTTTTATCATCACATGATCTCTTATAACCAAATCACATGACCTTTTTAATGCGCATACTGGAATTTGTTCGGTGTTTCCATCGTAGTTTATGCACATCTTTTCTTATCGAATAAAAAGTTTATCCTACTCAGTTATGCGCATACATTTTTTATGCGCATTTTCAAAATGTATGCGCATCTTAGCGTTTCCATCAACCGATTTTTTTTTATTTTATTTTTTTTATGCGCATATCCAAAATGCGCATAAAAAAAGGTGGCTGTAGCTAATGAGATTTGTGTGTATAGACATAACCATCCTATCTTCTGCATTGGCTGCTTTGATAGTGCTTTATGGCATATTATTGTTATATGGTAAGAATAATGACAAGGACAGCAAATGACACACAAAGAAGGACACTGAATTGTTTGATCATTCTTTAATTATCAATATAGAAGCAATACTTTTTTTACTACAGTGTTTAAAACTTGCGAGGCAGTATTTTAAAATTAAAATGTCGGTGGACACTGAGGTTTGTGTAATGGAGGAAGCAGGTTTTGACTGGGAGGAAATGTTGCTGTCTATAACATGCAAATTGTGCTTTGGCGAGTGAGTAGACAGTGCCTAACAAAGAAAACAGTCATAAACTTTTACTTGTATTGAGTGTAGTACCTGAAAAAACACTGATAGTAGCATTCAATTGAGATCTGTTTTTCATAAGAAGAAAAATTACACATTTGTTATACATTTATGTTCTGATAATAGAGCTGCAGTATTAGGATAGATGTTTCTTCTGTACAGTAATATCATTAATGCACAGGTACATCTTCAAAACTATCTTAAGTGCAATAAAAAAAAATGCAGAATTCAATGCAGGTAAGATGACGTCATGAGAAACTTGAAATGATCAGTGTGAGAGTAAATGAGCATTTGGAAATGAGCTACATTAATTCAGCACATGAATATGTATGTTAAACCTTTAAAAATAAAAATAAAAATATATGATTAAAGGTATCTTCCTTTCGGTTTTGTCTGAGTGAATATGTGCTCAACCACAGCAATGACAGCAGCCACACCCACCAGACCAGAGAGGACCAATCGGATCACAGCTTCAGTAAAACCACAACAGTAGGCGGAGTCTGGGGAATAAAAACATAAAACTCAGATCAGCTTAAACCACAGGTGTCAAATTCAGTTACTGGAGGGCCGCAGCTCTGCACAGTTTAGTTCTAACCGTTAGTTCCAACCATTAAAAATTAAACACACCTGAACAAACTAATTGAGTCCTTTGGGCTTATTTGCTTTTCTGATAATGTCAGAGGCTCAGACACTGTCTCTCAATTTAAAACTAGATTAAAGACCTATCTTTTTAGTAAAGCATTCACATCATGCATCACATAAGGGCATGATGCATGAGTGTGCTCGATGCAAGTGAGTGGGCTTGACAGCCACCTGTAGGACACACTCCTCATGTCTTAATGAACCTGACATTCCATTAGAAACACTCCTATGTTTATATAAGTGTTATTTTTTCATTTATAGCACTTCATTTTTGCATTGATATTTAATATATATAGTTTAAATACATTTTGAACAGCAGCTACGCTAATTATTTTCTTTCTTCTCTATTTTCACCTTGGGATACTCGTCCCGAGGCCTCTAGAGATTGTGCAGCGCCAATGATGTAATCCAAGCCCTGTGAAGAGACTGTGCCAACCATAGGGGACTTCTAGAGGTCTCCATAACCCTGGACCAGGCCGTATCCTGAGCAGATACTGTGGCGGTCATGGAGGGGTGGAGAGCATGAGACTGATTCCTGAAAGACCCAGTGACAGACGAGTCTCCGCATTAATCTCGTGGGCCAGCCTTAACATCCGCCGGTGACCTACTCACACCTGCAGCTTCTCCATGAAGGACGTCCAGCGATCTCCAGCCCCCAGCGCCGAGATTGCAGCTCTGCACTAGAAGTTTGGCCAGAGGAGAAATGGTCACGCCCAACTGAGCTTGGTTTCTCTCAAGGTTTTTTTCCTTCACTTTCGTCAATTGGTGAAGTTTTGTTCTTCACCACTGTCGTCACAGGCTTGCTTGGTTTGGGACTTGTGGAGCTGCGCATCGATGGATTTGCTCTTCAGTGTTTGGACTTTCAGCAGTGAAAACTAAACCACACTGAGCTGAACTAAACTGAACTTCAACTCTGAAAACTGGACTGACAGTTTCAACTTAATAGAACTTCTATGTTAAGCTGCTTTGACACAATCTACATTGTAAAAGCGCTATAGAAATAAAGATGAATTGAATTGAATTGAATTGAATTTGAAACCTACAGGTAAGTGTGTTGGAGCACACAGGTTGGAACTAATCTGTGCATGCTTGCGGCCTTCCGGGAACTGAATTTGACACCCCTGGCTTAGACAATAAACAAATTTATGGGTTGATAACAACACTCCTGTACCTTGAGATAGTTGATAGAGTGTGTTGATATCCAGATGTGTGGTCTGGTTGCTGATGGTGTTGTCGATCACACAGCTGTAGGTGTTTTTATCCTGATATTCCACCTCCAGAGGTAGAGAGAGACTGATGCTGAGATCAGACACACTGATGCTGGACAATAAACTGTTTCCTTTGTACCAGGAGAGACTCACAGCACTCACATTCACCACTGAACACACCACTGAACAATTATACTGGGATGAAGAACACTGAGAAGAGTTGAAGATGAGGACAGGAACAGGCAGACGAGCTGGAACATAAGAGAAAAAAATATGAGCAGTAGAACCTTTAATGTCAGTAAGTGTTTCTGGCATCTCAAACTTCAAACTCATTACACATTTTAGTATTTAAACAGTTAAAGAAACCATTCATTCATTTTCTTTTCTGCTTAGTCCCTTTATTAATCTGGGGTCACCACAGCGGAATGAACCGCCAACTTATTCAGCATAGGTTTTACGCAGCGGATGCCCTTCCAGCTGCAACCCATCACTGGGAAACATCCATACACACTCATTCACACACATACACTACGGACAATTTAGCTTACCCAATTCACCTATACCACGTCTTTGGACTTGTGGGGGAAACCGGAGCACCCGGAGGAAACCCACGCGAACACGGGGAGAACATGCAAACTCCACACAGAAATGCCAACTGACCCAGCCAAGGCTTGAACCAGCGACCTTCTTGCAGTGAGGCGATTGTGCTACCCACTGCGCCACCATGCAGCCCGTTAAAGAAACAACAATGCATTATTAGCATTGCATTACTGAATAGCAATTTGTCATATCATAAAGTTGATGTATTTTTAGGGTTTATTATAACAACAACCTATTTTTTGTTGAAGTCTGCGTCGTGTGTCTGACATCTGTAAAAAATAGACACACCAGGCCTAGAGTCTATTAAAATGGTGGTTAATACTCAGCACTGTTTCTTTTTTTTAAGCCAGCATCAAGCCAGACTGACCAAACACCACAAGGGAAGTTGAAGATCTTGTTAATCAGGTTGCTAAGCTTTCCACTCACACAAGAGCTTCTGCAGCAAACTGCACAGGGTGGTCTACTTCTTTTGTTTGGTGTGTTTCAACATTAACATCGGAACTTGTTAGCCTGATTCAGCTTGTAGAATCGGTGTCGGCTGAAGAGACACACAGCTGAATCAGAACACAAGTGTAACATAGTGAAGTAGAGGTATGCCGTGGGACCCGACCAGATTTCCTGTGGTGCTGGAATAAATTTCCAAATAAAACGCAGTAGCGGTCGGTAACTCTGGTGTAATTTGATATATTGTTTGTGTTCCCAAGTCCCGATGTTATTTCGGAACAGCATATCTGTGATTTCCTCAATCTTATTAAGCACCGGTACAGCCAGTACTCATGACTGTTACACATGATGAATGCATGACCTGTGCTTTCTGCACATGCTTTTTTCGCACAGTGTGCGCATCATCTGCATAACGGCAAGTCTGATGTATGGGAGTCTGTTTCATGCGTCATAGACGCAAATGGAAAAATATTACCCTTTGTGCGATGTGACAATACCTCACAGTTTCACCCTTTAGCAGTCACAAGACTGGAACCTCAGGTTTAAGGTGGCACTCATGTCTCATCATAAAGGAGCAAACAAAACAGTTTTATCTGTTATCTCGCTCTCTTGGTAGTACCCAATTAAAACATGAGATTTTGGAAAACAGATCTAAATTTAGGGGGAATGGTCGGGTCGGGTAGAAAATTATTCTAAGCATGCAGCGGGTGAACAAAGACTATACAGCGGGAGCAGTTGGGTGCAGAATAAAACCTCGCAGGAGCGGGCAGGAGTGGGACTATAAAAACAGCGCAGACCTCTATAGTGAAGTGACGTAGCAAGTAAACAATTGAAGTCAAGAAGGAACACAGCAAAGCCTGTTGTAATTTCACTACATTTCTCAAATATTTGCCTGATGATACGGGTTAAGAGATTATCAGACATATTTGCAGGAGTGAATCCCTACATGGTGAGTGACAGTAACTGTGATAATGGTACTGAACGCTGCTTTGTTTACACTTTGTCTGTTCGTCGGAAGTTCGGTTTGCCTTTGTGGAATGAGAAAACACACTACTGCCCCCGCAGAGTGGAAAGACACGTCCTCTTGTGCAGAACGCTCTCGTTTCAGTCAACTTTTGTTCATTTGGTGTATTCACATGCAGATTTTTGGTCCAGACGCAATACAACGCAAGGCGAACACAGTTGGGTTTTGTTTTGTCCTGACCCTAATGGTACATTCACACTAGATGCGGATGAAGCGTCAAGTGTTAGTGATTTATATGTTAAGACGTGATTAGACATCCTTCTGTGCTTTTCACGTGAATGAGACAGAATGAATAACGCGATTTGAGCAAATGACACACAGCGAATTGAGCGTTTCTGGCATTTAATGCACTTAATGAATCTACGTTGTTTTTCAGCCTTTCTAAAGCACATAAAGCACGGCTACTCTCTCAATAAAATACATGTCAGCCATTTAAAAACGTAACTGGAGGCTCTAGCAGACAGACGCCCCTCCTATGACGTGAATCTGCATCTATTGTGAAGTGAATTTGACATGCAAATAAAGCGACATCTCAAAATGTTCATGCATCTAATTATGCTCAAATATTGCTCAAATATCTATTTTTGAAAATAAAATAAATATAAATTTTATATGAAAGACTCATTTAAGTGGTGAATAAATAAATGTAATTTGAATAAATGTAATTGAATAAATGTTGGCCTTGGAGCAAACATGCAATCAAAATTTTCCTTAGAATCTTATCCTAAAAAAAAATACTATAACAAACAGCATCTTACATAAAGTGATCAGGTATGTACAGTATAAGCATGTAAATATGTAATTTTACACTTGTAAAGTGCTGTAAGATTTGAAATCCACCTGAAAGTGCTTGAAAGGTGCTTAAATCTGACTGTGCAAAAGGTTTAAGGGTCCGTTTACGCATGCATTTTTCTATTGTTTTTCAACATAAAAATGTGCTTGACAGACGTGTGACCCATGAGCAATATTTTTAAAACAATGTATCAAGCTGAAAGATCTTCAACTTTCACACGCAACTCTGCTCATCATTGTAAGTTGACAGGTTAACCCTAAGGCAGGGTAATCATTGCCAGTTTCTGTTTACAGGCACTCAGGCTTTGTTCGGATGTCCTCTGGCTTTACGGTGCAATTTTTTTTTCGAACCACACCTGATGAGTTACTTTTGCACTTTTAGAAGCAAAGATACGTTCGGTCAGAATGAGCCCTAAGAACCCTGCTCCTAACAGTTGTTTGCCACTTTGTTAACTCTCAGCAGTTCCATCTTGTCCTGACTTGTTTATCTATGCTGATATCAGCTTCCAGTAAGTTTTTGTTGATGTTCCCCAGTTTGTGTTCTCTTCTTCCTCATTCCCTAGCCTGGTCCGAGATCCAAGATCAGGTAAAAACATAAAAACAACTTGTTCAGTGGTTCCCAAATGGAGGTGTAAGATTTAAAAAATCTCAGATACTTTGATGCTTTCACATATGGACAATACAAACAATGTGTATAAACACAGAGATAATTGCCTCTACACCCCATGGAGAGAGAATGAGGGAAAGCTCATACTCCCGCACTCCCTTCTCTTCACCCAACTCACACAGAATGGTCATCTCAAAGCATAAATGTTCTATATCAATGCAAGTGACTTTTTGCATTATGTTTGATATCCTTTGAAATGTCTCAGTGCGACTGGTACAATGGTCTCATTCCCTTACAAATAGACATAATCAAAATAATAGATTTATAACTCTTTTGACCCACTGATAAGGGTGTGCCCCTACCTAGGGGGCTTCTATTCAAATTACCATTTGTTCCCTATAGGCAGTAACTCTTCAGATCTAACATGCCACTAAATGCAAATGCCTATTGTTGTTCCACACACCCCTCTTTGAAGGAGATTCTTGGTCTGACTATATAAGGAAAAGTGTCAAGAAGTTCGGCGCGATTCTGTAACCAGATTAGCCCATAGTGTGGAGCTCTCATGCTCCATACTATGCATATTTTGAAGTCAGGTATGCATCTTTAGATTTATCTTTGAGAATTTGATGTCTTGTTTTGATTGTTTATGAATTGACTGAATAATTGGCATAATACACATTTACCTGACTAATAAATTGTTATATTTTGAATTATTATATTTTTATTTATTCAAACAGATTTCGTGTTATTATCTCTAGTAGATTACGTTAAGCCCATAACACCACAAGCCCCTGTACAGGTTAGTAACGGACTAAAACACGATAGACGGAGCAGCGTGGCATGCTATACGATGTTCTTAGAGCTCCGACTAACACATTGGCATTAATTCAAGTTCACTTAGACTGTAAAAGGCTAATAATGGGTTTTCTATTTAGAACAACAAAGTATTGTTGATACCAATCTAAATGTGGGTAGGCCTTCATCTCTAAACTTATAATACTATTTAAATCATATGGTGATTACTCAAATTTACTAATAGTTTAAGTAAATTGGTCTGCTTAATTCTATAGTAATGATCATGGTATGATTAAATAGTTTTGTTTTGATTTAGTAGATAGCAGATCTATGGGGACCACACAAAAAATATTGTAATCTGAGTAAGTAGGGTTCTGCCTTTTAGAATAGTGCTTAATCGCCTCTGTTTATTGACCAAGTTTGACGTCCTTGTGTTTAAGAGATTGTATACTCGGCCGGTACAAGACTCAGGATGTTATAGGAATCCGAATGAACGAGAATAATATACAATAACGGATCGTAGAGAATATTCAATCATAATCTAAAGTAATATTAAAAGAAACAAAATCTTATCTCTTATCAATGTTTTATGATTGGAGTCAGATAAAACGAGGATAAATATATTAATATTCTAAACCACCTCATACTAAAATTGGAGTCAGATATGAGTTAGATTTAAAGTAAATCAACATTGTGCGCTGGAAAGAACGAACAGGCAGTGAACCTTCATCCACCAGTAGACACCGTCGTTGGACCAACTGGCTGGACCTTACATGGAGGGTGATCTCAGTTCCGTGGTTCACATACAATTCCGTGGTTCACAGAGATCATCACTCTGCGAAGCACTGACATTTCTAAACTTCTCGAAACATTGATGACGTAACAAAGATTCATTAACTGAAATGACATGACTTTAGTAGTTTGATACATGCTCCAATCCACTGATTCTAAACATGTACTGTATTTCATAAAGGTTTCGAAGCTTCATTAAGTAGTGATCCAAAAGCAGCCGTCACTGCAATACACACGCAGTAAATTATTGTCATATTTACCTTTTTTACATTATAACTTTTGTAGCTTTAACAAAGATTGATTGTATTTATAATATACTACTATATATTGGTGAAGTTTGTTCCTTGCCCCTGGCTTGCATGGTTTGGGACTTGTGGAGTTGCGCATTGATGGATTTGCTCTTCAGTGTTTGGACTTTCAGCAGTGAAATTTAAACCACACTGAACTGAACTAAACTGAACTTCAACTCTGAAAACTGGACTGACACAGTTTAATTTACTAGAACTTCTATGTTAAGCTGCTTTGACACAATCTACATTGTAAAAGCGCTATAGAAATAAAGATGAATTGAATATACTATGGGGCAGTGGAATGCTTGATTCTGATTGGCTGATGAGCATTCTAAGGTGTGCAATTATTTTCAGATAAACGCACAACTGAAGTAGTTAGCAGGACTCGACCACGTTACAGTTCTAGTGGTAATAACTAACTGTAGTATTATATTTTTAATAATTCAACTGGCCATCCTCAGTTATTCCCTACATATTTATGTATACGATGAGGACCATACAATATTATTCTACGTTTGATTTTTAAATTTCTTTACCTGAATACTGTTAGACTCCCCAGAAAAGCATAAAGCACTACTAATTTGTATCTTTGCTCTGTTGTAGTTATCTGTGCTTTTATATTGTATGCTGATTCACTCCCCTACAAAATCATTCCAAAAATAATCAAATCTTTAATTATTTCAAAATAGAGCTATTATTGTCATCTGCTGAAATTGTATACAAAAATATCACAATGTCAGCTTTTTTTCTCAGTATAGCGCAGCCTTAATTACTTGGTGTGGTGGTTCCTGAATGACCTGAAGTAAATTCAATGGACTAAATATGTATACTCAAGTCATTCTCAACAGAAACCCAAATCCATGTGTCACCATAGGACTGGAAAATAAGTGTGCACCATACTTTTGTACAAGTTACATTCATAGCGTATATTGGCTCTTAAAATGTTAGTTTAAAATGTACTTCAACTGTTTATAAGCTGACATGGGTATGTCACATATCCTGCTCTCTGGAAAACTCCCAGCGGCTGTATTAACTAGTCAATTGCCAGATTTGACTCCAGGCCAAGCTGCTTAATCATAGATGACTGTTTGGAATCATCTTAAAGGATCAATCCACATTTCTTTTTAAAAATAGGCTCATTTTACATCTCCCCTAGAGTTAAACATTTAAATTTTACCATTAATCACAGAGGCAGAAAGGCATATGCGAATTAAGATCAGTGATTATGCTAATAAATCATGCTATTTGTGAGACCTGTTGTTGTTGTTGTTTTTGTTGTTAATTTGTTTTTATGATATTCAACTTGGCTAACTTTATTTTATAATATTATATTTTTTATTATTATTTTATCCATATTATTCTTTTATCAGGTACATCTTCTGCAAGTGAGGACCATTCACCGACGCCTTCATCCACTGGTCCTACTGTTTCAATCTCAGTGGAGGTGGCAGGTGAGTTAGTAGCACAGCAGCCATAGTGTTTGCTCAGTTTACTGTAGAATATTCTGTGATTGATATTTATAATTAATAATGTTAATTCCTCATAGGTCATTCTAGTTCTGAGTTCATTGGGATCGATGTCACATCTACTCCCTCAAGAACTTCCAGCCTAGAGCATGGATCAGCAACTCCTCCAGTTGACCCAGCTGAGTGGTCATCCAGCCTGTCTGACTTAGAAAGGACTGATCTTGTAAGTAGAGGACCACTCCCTATATACCAAAATGTATATTCCCTAATAAAACTGATGGCAGAAGCTTCCACTACCACTACACATACAGTACAATGGAGAAAAAAAAATCAAGAGTAGCTGGCTTACTTATTCAAAAAGAAATGATGCGGTATACTGCTTTTGTTGTAAATTGTCCTCCAAAAAGTCCACAAAACTGGCAACAGAGGGACAACAGGGTTGGGTTAATATAGGTGCATTACTAAAACAGCATGAAAATAGCCGTGATCATTGCAACAATGTGGTGAAATGGAAGGACTTTGCACTCTGTCTTTCAAAGGGGAAAACAATTGATGAAGCTAAAAAGATCCTTTTGGAAGCAGAAGATTATTCACTCCTTACTCTTTCGCAGAACAAAAACTTGCACTAAGGGGAACTGTTGATACATTACATCAGGATGTGAAACTGATAACTAAATTTGATCCTGTTTTGAGAGATCATGTGAGACGAATTGACAGTGGAGTGCAACATATCACTTGGGGAAAACTATCCAAAATGAGCTGATAGGCTCAGTGAGAAAATAGTGGACACAATGGTGGCAGAAATTAAAGATTCAAAATATTATGGCATTATATTGGATTGCACCTAAGATGTTAGTCACCAACAACAGATGTCTATTGTTGTGTGCACTGTACGTCATGGCAAAACAACAGAAATAAAGGAACACTTCTTGGGATTTCTCATAGCTCCTGAATCTACTGGTCTAGGCTTGTCCACACTTATTCTTAAAAGACTTGAAGAATTGAACGTCTCTTTCCATGACTGTAGGGGACAATCTTATGACAATGGTGGAAGCATGTAGGGCCAAAATAAAGGTGTGCAGGCTAGGCTGTTTTTCAATAATCCATATGCTTTTTATGTGCCTTGTAGAGCACATACCATAAAATTTAAGTATTTCAGATGCTGCTAAAGCATGGAGCATGGAGACATTTGTTAGAGACTCTCTCCACTGCCACTCCATCATAAATACAACAGATATAGTATGATTTGTCGTATTCAACCAACAAACCAACCAACCCGTTTCTATTTCAAGAATTACAGTTATTTATATTACTTAAGAACTGTAACCATGCTGTTCACACTGACTCCGGCAAAAGCGTCAATGTATCGGAAGTCATTCATTTTCAATGGGAGCCGGTGGCAAGCTCTGGCAAGAGTGGGCCTGTAGTGAAGAGCTCTCAAGCTCAAAACTATGTATAATTTGGACGTGACTATCCATCTATACTCTTAGATTTATATTTGAGTAATTGATGTTGTACATTTATTTCTGAATTGGCTTTTATAATTTGACCCTCTAATTGGCAGATACACTTTAATCTGGAAAATAATGTGTTAAGTTTTGATTCATGCCAAATTCTTTTGAAATCAATATATCCAGTAGATTATGTGGAGTCTGTGTTGTGATATGATTTTATAGATTTTTAGGCATATTTTACTGTATGGAGCAGGAGGCACGGCAGCATGAAGATATTACTGATATTAGCATTATTATTAGATATTAGTTGTAAGGAAATGACTAAATTAACTACACTTTTAGTATGAGTGAGCAGGAGGCAACCGGACTAAGAAGGTATTAGTTAACCCTGCATCCTCTGACTAACTTCAGAATGTCGAGATCATGTCTGCAATAAACACGTAAACCAGGGGTTCTCAATGTCTACATTAAAAGGTCCAAACCTGAATGTTTATTAAGGTCAAAGGTCCGGAACAATTGATATTACATAACTTGTTTTTAATAAACATCCATAACATGCATCACGGGTCAACACTATTTATTGTTTATTGTCAACACTAATTATTTTTCTTTAAATAAAGAGGCATTTACATTCAAAACACATTAAATACAATGTAAATGTGGCAAAACCACTAATATAAGTGCATTTGTGTACAAAACACAACAAAAAGTAGGCTAATAGTATCTGGATGCAGCCATGATGATGCAAGCTGAGATTGTATATCTCCGAGATGCAATGTCAGACACAATGCACTCAATGGAGCTAGTGACGTCACTGCGAGGGGTAGGGTTGGGTGGAGTTAGGGGTGGGCATTAAAAAGCATTGCATGCAGGCCAACTGCACCAGGTCTGCATCCAGACCTCTCTCAAAAAAAGTGAAAAAAATACAAAAGGTGTGTAATGAAAACTTTAGGTGTTGTAGTTTTGCGGTCCTTATATCTGTGGATACTGCTGTTCAAAATGTCCGTGTTTCGTTTCATAGTGACGTTTCACATTTCCACTCTTTACAACTCCAATTGTCTCATTACAAATCAAGCAGAATGGCTTTGTGCTGGCTTGTGGCAAAATAAACGCATACTTATCAGCCCATTCAACTTTGAACTGTTTCTTTGATTCTCTTCATCAAGTTTTCTTTTCCGTGAGACCAACATCTTCATCCATTCAAATGATCGCTTTGCTGCGGTGCGTTAAAGCAGGTGCGCGCGATTAGCCCGCTCGATCACGTGAAGCCTGGTATGATCACTGGATGTCATGACAACAGAGTCATGCAGGAAAACTTTGAATATTTTATTTCGGCCCATATTATTTTAAACAAAAATACAAACAACTAAACTGTTGATTTACAAGGTTTATGCATTTATCAATGAAGGAAATCAGAGTCCGGACTTTGAGAAGCCCTGACGTAAACCCTGGGGTGTGACAACTCTGTGCAGCAGTCACTAATGAATGTATAATTGAAAAGTATAGGATCGGATATAAATCAAAAATTGATTCATAAATGATAAATGTGATCCGTTCCTATAATTAAAAATACAGTCTAAATTTAGCCATCACATAAATTGGAGTTGAATTTTGGAGCTGAAAACAAATAAATTATAATAAATAACAGAATTATTTTCTGAAGCTCTAGAAAAGGCTTACACGCATTTAACCTTCGACCATCCATCAGATTCTGTTATTGGGCTGATAGAATGGAACCCCACATTATTAAGCAAAGGTTGATTATTGCTATGGTGGGTTTCCCAGTTTGTAATGTAGGATATGCAAAAATTAACGTTAACATGAAGACCAAGGCTATTAATCATTTCCTATAAACAGCATGTTGAAATTAGACTAGCACTTAAACATTAACACAAAAGCCTCATTACAAAACCCCCTTTTTTAAAATTGGTTTATTTTGTTAAAAAACATGTCAACATAGTCCAAACACAGAGCTGCCAGAACCTATCGCTCTCGCTGGCGGCTGTGTGAACACACGGGAAGTTACCAAAAGATTCCCACCCCTATAAAATGACTGTAAAATCAATATTAACGTTAACTGTAATATGAGTTGTTTTCTTTCATCATCCAAAAAC
Organism: Danio jaintianensis; assembly: GCA_903798115.1. NCBI lineage: Eukaryota > Metazoa > Chordata > Actinopteri > Cypriniformes > Danionidae > Danio > Danio jaintianensis. Next base: position 70,529 of record CAIGQV010014247.1, read on the forward strand.
TCTTTATTGTACGTTCTCTACTAGAAAGATCTCCACTCACCATAGACAGAAACACTGAATGTTTTATACGACCGTTTTGCTGCAGTTATCTTCACTTCATAAACTCCGCCATGTTCAGATGTGATGTTCATGATGGTCAGAGATCCAGTCTTTCTGTCCAGCTTCAGTCTGTCTCTGAATCTCACATCAGGGATAATCTGTTCCTCTCTAATGATTTGAGCTATGAGAGATTTTTCAGGTCCAAATTTCCACAGTATGTCGTTGTCTTCATGTATTTGAGTATCAGTGTGTAGAGTAACAGAATCACCCTCTGTAAAAGACACTGACTCTCCAAACACACCTGTAACACAAAGACATTTAACACAGATTAAGGCCTGATACCCGTTATTTTTTTATACCCCTACTGCTACATCTACACCTTTGCCCCTGAAGCAGAGTGTGAAGGTGTAGAAATAAAATATTATTCTTAGAAATGAGACAACTCTACAACACCCACTGCACTTTGCTGCGGTCATCATATCCCAGGTAGCAGAGAATTCTGGCCCAGATTTGGCATAAAGCTGGCACAGTAGGCGTTCGTTCAGTACTGGCATACAGCATGTGGGCCAAACATGGCCCGGGTTTGGCAGAGGTGGCACCGTCTTTAAGGCGGCACACAAGACTTGGGCCAGATATCAAATTTAGTATTTGGACCAGATGTTAAAAATTTAAATGTGGGCCGCGTAAGTTTGGCGTATCATGACCCACTTTTAAAATACATTTAAATTATTTTTGAGTAAAGAAATAAATTCTACCAATTAGGCAGCTTCGAGAAAAAGCACACCCATAGCACGCCTAAAGCGAAATGCTTCATGGGTTTATTAAATTCATTGCAGTCGTGGCACACCAACATATCTGGCCCAGTTCAGGCCCAGTTATGGGCTGTTAACTTGGCTGAGACTTGGCCCACATATGGTCCATATTTGGCCCTTGTATGGAAACCAGACTTGGTCCAATCATGTACCGTAATTCACTGCAGCATGTGGGCCAAGCAAAAACTGATTGTGTAGGCCAGATCTGGGCCAGAGAAATTTTGCTATGTGGGATGTTATTACTAGCTCATCCATCACACAAGATGTCATCTGCAGTAGTCATTACAGAAGGCACAAGGCACAGTTGAACAGATTACTGCTTTGCACTGTATTTGAAAATGCTCTTCATTTTTAGCTCAAAACCTTAGTCTCTGGGCGTCCCTATTTCATACAGAACTTACATATAATTGGTGGATCATGTTGCAAAAAGCACAAAGCTGTATCATTATGTATTTACACTGTGCTCATATTCATGGATGTAACCTCAAGAAAACAACATTAATGTTATATCAGACATGCAGTAAAAGGCTAATTCCATACCACCCGTCTTTTCTGATGGTATTTAGCCAGGTTTTTGGGTATCAGAATTAAAAATATGTTGTGGGACTATTGTGCAGCGGAAATAAAAAGAGACTATCAATAGCAAAATGTATAAAAATTTATGATCATAAAACATGAACGCTCTAATGAAAAAGATTTGTACTAAAAATCCTTATTAATCCCAATTTCTTTCAATTTGTTAGTCTCCTTGCTAACTTTGACAGTCATGTTGCCACAATAGCTGGTGTATTCAGGGAAATTTCCTTCATTTGTAGTGTGATCCCAAGAGAAGCGGGTCAGTAGAAGGGCTAAGGGGTATAATTTAAGTGGGCCTAAGACTTCTGGTGGTTTACAAAGATGAAGACAATTGCACTTTATAAATGTGATCCGAGAAACACTCAGACGAGAAGAAAAAATATTCTCTCAAAAAAGTAGTAAAACGGTAGGCGTGTCAACCAAACGTTCCATCTTAAAAATGTAGAGCAAAATCAAAATGTATAAGACAAAATTTATTTCAAATGCAGGTACTATATGATCATTCATGATCTTTCTAAATACAAAGTCTCATTAAATCTCTCTCCCACGCACTGACCAATGAATTTGCATGTTAGTTGTAGTCGTACATTATTAATGCAGAAGGTTTTGTGTGTGTGTTTTTGCTGTACATAAGTTGTATTTAACATAAATTACTATAGTTATTTGCATTATTTTCTATAGCTATATTTGCATAAATATTCCAATCTTTGAAATTACAGAACAGAAGTCTCACCATTATAATTAATCTAGTAAGTGAACAAAGCTATAAAAATGCTTTTATAACTTACCAATCAATCGGCTCCAGCACAAAAAGAGAAAAACGAGCGTGTGATACATTTTCTTCCGTATTTTTGTATCTGATCGAACAATACAAACCACTAAAATACTGAAGCTGTTTGAAACCTCCCCTGACAGTTTGACCCTCCTACTTTACAGTCTGCAATTGCGAATATTGTCATATTTATTATGTTTCCTTCTGTGAAATCTTGTTATAGGTGTTAATATTCTTTTACTTTTTTGTATAATTCAGTATATTATTTTAAAGGAAATTATGAGGCCCTTTTTATTGTATTGCATAACAACCAAAGTACACAATAAAGCTAAAGTTGCCTGCCATCTTGCAGTTTTATTTTCAGCTTCTGAGTCAAACTGAAACCTGCTGTGGTTAATGTTCATCAGAGGTGCTTTGGTCTGTTGGTAGATGAGGTTAAAGCTTGTAGGTTAAAGTGGATTAGTTTGCAGATGAAGGGGCTTCGCTGATCTCACTTTTATACATCTTTTTAAAACTATGAAAACATGCACAAAAAACTAGACTGATGGAGAGACAGCAAAGTAGAGATCCAGATGCAGCTTTATTAATGAAATCAAGGTCAGACAGGCAAGTGTCAACACCAGTAAACACAGCAACAAAAGCAGGGCAGAAATGTGATTTGGGAATGGACAAAGTCAGGGCAAGCAGCTATCAATCAGAGAATCCAAAGATCTGAAACAGGTGGCAAAAAATCTAAATGCAGAAAAACAGTCCGAGTACAAAAACCATGGAGGGAAAATACAAAAGGATAATAGCTAAATCAAACGCAATGAGAATGCGTAAGCTGCATAAATAGTCCAGTTGATGGGAAACAGGTGGAGTGGTAATTTGTGCAGTTGGTTGTGGGATATAAAGTCCAAGTGGTCTAGATGAACAAGATAAAAGTGCCCTTTGGTAGAGATAAGAATTGCCTTCCTGGCAGTCCACAACAGAAGTGCGGAGGTGGGAGAATGTGAGGGAAGAAAGGCCAGGCCATTTTGGAGGAAGAAGAGCTGGAAACTGATGAAGAGCAGAGAGTCAGGTGAAGCCAGGACACTCTCAGAAATAAAGGTACGCGAGCTGTCAGTGAGGTGGTACCTTTTCAAAAGGTACAAATTTGTACCTAAAAGGTCCATATTAATACCTCAAGGGTACATACTAGTACTTAAAAAGTACAGAAGTGTTCCTCTTAAAAAAAAAATTGTACTAATATATACTTTGGAGGTACCAATATGGACCCTTTAAGTACAAATGTGTACCTTTTGAAAAGGTACCACCCCAGTGACAGCTCGCGTACCTTTATTTCTGAGAGTGTAGGACATGAGAGCTGGCAGGAGCATTGAACCAATTCTGTGGCTGACTAAGGTGGAGCAGGCTTAAGTGCAGAGTCATGGACTGTAGCAGGCTCAGGAGACGAGTCAAAAACTGGAATGAGCTCTGGAGGAGGGTCATGGATAGGAACTGGCTAATTAGCATTAGCAAAGCAGTGTACATCATAGATGAACAGGATGGCAATGCTCATAACAGCAGAACAACTGACAGATAGAGGCCTATTCAGTCCTCAGTGCTAGAATGCATTGTCCCTGTGGTGCCAGGTCTGCTTGAGAATGAGAAAAATTAGATGTTAGCGAGCACTGAATCCTCAATGTCCATGAGTAGCATCAATGTTGATCTAGCAACGTTTGAAAGTGTGGACTCAGCAGGGATGTTTGAGAGGATAAAAGCTATAGGAATGCCAGATGGTCAAGCCTACATCGGTGGTTGATCTGCCACATTGGATGCCAGTCTGGCACACTGTGACCAAGTAACTCTGAGTATGGCTGGCATGATGGCAGGAGATTCATGAATGGTGGCCATCTTGGGGCAAGACTCAGGCCATCTTGGCGAGACTCTGGCCATCTTGGAAAGAGACTCTGGACTGGTGCCCATCTTGAGACTCATGGGCTGCAAACATGTTGGAACTAGGCTCATGAGTGGCAGCCATAATGGGATGACCCTTGTAGCCAACAGTGAAAGGGGATCAGCAAAACTGTAGCACAAAGTCATTATATTGAACAAGAGTCAAGTGTTGGTGTCTTCACAGGCCCCTTCTCATCAATCCCACTCCAAAAACATAGACCATCATCCAGTGTCATAACATGGCAATGAACCAGACGCAGACTCTTCTACAATAACTTCTAAAGCAGTTTACTTTACACTTGTTTTACTAGGACAATGGCTGATGAATTGTATTACATTCCAAAGAGCTCAGTTTTCAGCACCATAATGGAAAATGAAATTTTATATGACTGGCCAGGAATCATTAAGAAAGCCATTCGGCCTGATGGAAAAAAGTGGCTCTTTTACTGGTGGAAAAGCAGCTCTAGTCTCCCATCCTGGGACTGACCAGGCTTAACCCTGCTAAGCTTCAGTGAGAAACCAGACTTAGGGTGTACTCACACTAGGCTATCCGAACCATGCCCGGGCACATTTGACCCCATATCCTGGTTCATATGACGAGTGTGAGTGCTCTGTAACGGGCCCAAGCACAGTTTGGTTAGCTGGACCTGCCCCAGTTGTAAGAGGTGGGCCAGAGCGTGGTTTGTTTGGGCTCGGAAACTGACGTTTCTAGCAAAACTGAAGATGCAACATCACTTTTAAGGGACTGTTTCATAGGGATTTATTAATCATTCTTATTTTTCAATGAAGCAAACTGTCATAAGCAAATCCCTCGCTGCACTTCAGCTGCCACTTTCAGCAGACCTCCTAAAGCGTGCAGAAAAAGGACTTTTCTGATAATTTATGAGCGTCAAAAGCAGTGGATCTGTTCAGCAAAAGATTTAATTGTATATCACTGCATCCCAAACGACTCAAACTAATACAAAACAATACAACTAAAGGAATCTGCATTATAGTGGGTGAATGGTCGCACCATGGATGATGTAAGTGTGCTTACAGTGTGAAATGCAGTGTGAGTGCAGGCCGTCGGGAGAGAGAAGGGGTGGGGGCAATCGCGCCCGGGCACAGTTTAGGGCAATCGTGCCTAGTGTGAGTACACTCTTAGGCAACAGAGTAATATGACTGTTTTGAAAGATAAATTTTGAAACATAGTTCTCTTAGAACTAATAAATTATTTTGAATTTTAGATTAACAAAATTGTATGTAAAGACTGTGCATAACCCTTGTGATTTTAAAATGGTTCTATATATTTAGTCAATGTTGTGAGTGGAAAAAACTTTGCAACAATAAAATTATTTGGTGTCTCAGTACATTTCCTGAGGTTCAGCTTCTGAGTCAAACTGAAAGCAGGTGTGGCTTTTAGAAATGTGGTTTGATCTGTTTGGTGGACAACGTGTGCCAATGGATTTTTTTTTTTTTTTCAAATAAGTTACTTTATATAAACATATGCCTGATATCTAGACCATTAGGACATTATGTGTAACACGGCCTACTTTACCTGTCAGCTTATAATCATTTTATAGTCAACAATTCACATTTATTGAACTGCCTATGATGAATTATTGGAGGATTGATTTAGGGTTTGGGATAACTAGATTTAGGAAACAGAGTAATATCTGTTATCAATTAGCATACTTTTTGAAAGATGTAATACAAATGCATCAGTCATTGAGCTGGTAACACAAGACAGGAATTGTAGACAATATTTTGTAGACAGGAATGCTTTTGACATAAGATATTGATCCAGGAAGATCCATAGAACCAAAGTCAGGCTTGGCTTGGCCTATTAGCTTGTTTTGCTGAAAATAAACATAGGAAACAACGGTTATGGGATGGATTTTTTGCTTATTTAAAATATGTAAATCTAAGAATTTTCTGAATTGTACCATTTATGTGGATATTATATGATATTGATTGCAGGACGTGTTGCAAAAAGTTCAACTGAGTGAATAGACTTTAAAGCATGATTTAAAGTTTTGTTTTTAGCTGCTGATTAAAAAAGACAATAGATGTCGCCAGTTTAACACTTAAATCAGTGTCACAACATCCGTGGTCAGAGAAGGGCTGCATTCCAGTCCAGTTTTGACACACAAGCTGGTGGTCTGCCATTGGGCTTCGTTAGTCCATCTGTCAGCAGTTGGTTTGGTTCGTTCCACAAATTGGCTTTCATTGACATTAATGTCAGTTAGTGGCACATGCCACTGTCAGTAGGCCTACATGCCACTAATATCAGTAGGCCCACATGCCAGTGATCTTGTGACATGTGCCATGTGCACATTAATGTTATAAGTTTCTCTTTGCTTTAATATTTAAAAATAATTAGGCAAATGTCACCATCTTATATGCATATATGTTATGTATTTACAACATGCATTTTAATATAACTTTATTCTAATATGACTTTATAAAGCATATTATTTAAAAGCATTATTATTTTATTAATTAATTAATTAATTAACAAACATAGAGAAGTCCATATTGTAGCCAACAAAGGAACCGCCACGATGCAATAATATACGGCACAACAGCTCAGCATGTCACTACAAGTTTGATATCCACTGACATGTATTGTCAAATGACTAAATATTATGTATTGTAGCAATAAATACCGGAAGTATAACTACGAATAAATAAAATAAATGAAAACATCATGGAGTAGTCCAGCATATAAACTAACTTACGACGCAATAAATCATGTTAACAGCCGCGTAATGATTAAATATCGTTTTGCGCGTGTCGATTAGTGTCGGACCGGACATGCCACCGGAAGTGTCAATACACTCAGTGGCATGTGCCATAGATATTTACATTAGATGTCGCCTACCCTGTTGTTGTCTATTGGAAGGAATGCGTCAATAGAGCCGCCATTTTAGTACAGGGTAGCGCTCCTTTGAAATGAATGCGGGACCAAGGTGCAGTGGAGGACTGTGGCCATCCAGAGCCAGAGATATACACATATATACATATATCTATGATTAGTTTTCCCCGGTGGTCAGTACGCAAATATTTTATTTAAATTACGAAAATTATAATTTTACATCACTTTTCTACGTCGATGGATAAGTGACGGCACGGGCATTGCCGATAAAGTGTGTTTGTGTGCATGAAAATGTATTATCCTCCCTCCCTGTTAAATTTGATCTAATCCGTGTCCTGAAGCACAACCCTTCTCCTGCTTTCACTTCTCATTGTAACGGAGGGAGCGATTCGTTTGTGAATGAATCCCCGTTATGAACGACTCGTTCACTTAGCCGACAATAATACAAGTTTCTAGCACCGCAGCATCTTGTTGTCATATTTCTTTTTCATTGTTTGCTGATTTTATTCAACAGTACTAGCATAAGCCTAGAATTCAGTGCAAGTTGATGCTACTTTGCCTTATGATGAGTGCAGTAAGAGACAGTATTATCATCAATAACGTTACTTGTTGAGCACAAAAGTTTGTAACATACAAAAAAACGTAAAAAACGAAATCTTACCTATGAAATGTTCTGCCTTTGTGCTTTGTTTTCTTTGTTTGCTCGTTACTACACCCGTATTTGCAAAAGTCCAGCATCTTCACATTGGCACACTGTCTTGACTAGTGCGGTTGAATGACATTTGTCCTGGGAGCACTGTACAAATGTGGCGGCGCTATTGACGCATGCTCAGGGTCCCTATGCGATATGTCCGTATGCGAAAAGGGCAAAGGTGGCACTGAAAAGGCCAGAATTAAAAAAATAAATAAAATAAAGCTCTAGAAACTGATGTGGGCAAATGTACTAAGCTGAGTACATTTTTCGATAAAACCAGCAGCACCGAGAGTACAACAACACACAAAGACGATGAAACAGCCGGTAACGTTAAGCTAGTTAGGAGCAGTACAAAACAACGATGTCTGCAAACAGTCGTTTATGTACCGAACTATTTATTGCACTGTAGCTCTTCAGCAGCAGCAGCCTCTAGTCCAGTTTGCTGCTAACAGTGAAGAGCCAGGCCCCGTAACGTTACCAAGCACTAGTCATGAGCCCAACACACTAGAATGGGCAGGTAGGATTGTCATTGAGTGAATATAAGAATTCAAATAATTAATATTAATGAATATTACACCTGCTCAATGAAAAATGCCCTGAGACAATTAATAAAATCAGATGATTCACTACATTAATCAATCTGACTTAACTTGATCAGAAAGCTAAAAAGGGGAAAAAAGATGAAGCCATGATCATTAGAAAGTAATACTGTGGTTAAAAATGTCTGGCAGATAACATGTGCAATACTTGTTTTATTCTTTATTTGTGTTTTAAGGACTGGAAATCTGTAAACAATTTTGCACCGAATATATATACAGCTATTGCAGAAATTTCATTTTAATCTTTATTTTATACATATAGCTTAATATATATTTGTATTTATTTGATATTTTTTCTTTTCAAGGTGTGGATATTTATGAGCACTAATTCTTACAAAAAACAGATTCTGATACTGTTAAACATTACATTGTGTTAACTGTTCAAATAAATCTTCACTGTGAAGTACTGAATTGGAAATGACAATATTTTAATAATGTTAATCATAATATTTGCCATCTCCAGGTTGGAGGAAAGTCCTTACCCCAGGTGGAGGAGTTCAAGTATCTTGGGGTTTTGTTCACGAGAGAGGGAAGGATGGAACGTGAGATTGACAGGCGGATTGGTGCAGCGGCCGCAGTAATGCGGTCGATGTACCGGTCCGTTGTGGTAAAGAAGGAGCTGAGCCGAAAGGCAAAGCTCTCGATTTACCGGTCAATCTACGTTCCTACTCTAACCTATAGAGATAGACAAGATCTCGGATACAAGCGGCCGAAATGAGTTTCCTTCGAAGGGTGGCAGGGCGCACCCTTATAGATAGGGTGAGGAGCTCTGTCACCTGGGAGGAGCTCGGAGTAGAGCCGCTGCTCCTCCACATCGAGAGAAGTCAGCTGAGGTGGCTCGGGCATTTGTTTCGGATGCCTCCTGGACGCCTACCTAGGAAGGTGTTCCAGGCATGTCCCACCGGGAGGAGGCCTCGGTGAAGACCCAGGACACGCTGGAGGGACTATGTCTCTCGGCTGGCCTGGGAACGCTTCGGGATCCCCCCGGAGGAGCTGGAGGAAGTGTCTGGGGAGAGGGAAGTCTGGGGTTCTCTCCTAAGACTGCTGCCCCCGCGACCCGGCCCTGGAAAAGCGGTTGAAAATGAATGAATGAATGAATTATTTTAATATAGTCAGTCGTGAACTGAAGTGGGCTGGTCTAAGGCTTGAAACTCCAGGGCTGAAAAGGAGTCCCACTCCGGCCCTGCTTATTACTGTGACTATTTCTATTATATCTGTAAAAGCTCTTGATGAAATGCTGTTAATGTTGCACTCTTATTTTCTGTAACAAATTGTGTATATAAAGCACAGTTTTTACAACAAGAACCAAAAGAAACTTAGGTTGAGGGGGATTGTGTTTTTCAAGCCAAAATTATCCTCAAGATGTCTAACTCAAATATTTATTTTATTTTGTAAAATTGAAATGTGATGAGTCATTAATATAATTATTCACACTGCTGGTACTGCAACATTTTCAAACTATATTAGAGCTAATAAAAAATGAACAGGCATCAACAATCAGTCTATGAATGTCATCACTGGTGACAATTAAAAAATAATATTTTTACTGCTTGGAGTTGTAACAGAAAAGTGTATTTATTAGAAATAAATAGATTTGCCATCTGAATATTATACAATGTGTTCTGTGTGTGAGAGCAGCATGTAAATGTAGTTCTATGAACCACTAACAAGGCACACTCTTTTAGGTTGGTGTATTAAAAATGTGTTTTTCAAAATCAATATTTCAAATATCTTAATATCAAACTCAGTGTTAACAAATTCAACTTGTTCCTATAGGGGCGCTATACCACACAAGATTTTTTCTTAATAGTTAGATTACAATAACTTTTGTTGTGCTGTATTTCTGTGACTAAAACAAAGATCCAAATGTTCTTTTATGAACCAGTAATAAGGCACACCCATCCGATTTGAGATTTAGATGGAATCTTAGATGGAATAATTGAGCTTTTTGCTATTTGTTTTGTACTTTAAAGACTGCGCTATTACATAACAGATCTATTGGTTGTATTGCCTTAAGACAGATGGAAACAAATAAAACACATTGTGTGTTCTCTTGTATATTTTAATACAGATATAGAACACTGTATTTTGTCATTGGGCTAAATCGTTTAAGTACTATTGAGGATTTCAGAGGCTGAATCTCTGTCAAATGTCCAACAATGTTCATCGGTGCCACGCCTCTGTTTTACGCACTGCACCTGTTACTTTCGGATTGTTAAATGCAACCAAGATTTTACTCCTTTTCCATTTGCTTTTTTCTTCTTCAGACAAATGATTTCTGAAGTTGTCTGGACTTTAGTCCTGCATGGTAAGATATGTATTTGTTACGAACTTTTTTCCGTTCTGTCAGTTTTTATGTTAATTAATATTCTACAGAAATCCAGTTATTGTTTTTCTGTTTTGAAACCAAAGTAAAAACCAATTATACGAGGGTACACGGACCAGCACTGTACCTTTTCTCTTAAAATTTCATAATAAAACAATGTTCACTATCAGCGAGGCGTGGACGTTTCATTAAATCCTTTATTTTTGACGCTACGTTTTAATTAGCATCTGAAGCAATGATCTGAAGTTTAAAATGACCATTTAACAAACCGATAAAAGAGCACACATATATATTAATCTTTAACATTTATGCAGCGTTTGGATTTATTTTGCGTTTGGACGCGTGACGCGTGAGTTATAGTAGCCTATTACTTTTTGGTATTGCCGGTGGATTGGTTACTGAACTAGTATAGAAGCAAGAACTGGATAATACTGTACAAAGGTGGCAGATGTAGTTCTTCCGAATTCAAACCACACTAACCATATAATTAGTATCTTACACATGATTTAGAACAAATATTTTTGTGTTAATATGTAATATAATATAAAAATGAATGTATTTAGAACTGCAAAAAAAAAAAAAAAAAAACACACACCACAAACAAAAGAAAGAAAGGCCAGAAAGAAAACGCCTGGTTTTACTTTAATTTCCCGAAACCCACACTGAGACAAATTACTCAGCGGATTTGTAATTGTAATAAACAATAATGAATGTTTTCAAAAATTAAATCCATGTTTTTTACTTTACTTTTATATTTGAGTAATATACTTACTATGATTTTTTTTTTTGCAAATACAGATGTTTTACAATTAAATGTTTTATTATCTTAACAAGACTTTTTATATTTGTGCATTTCGTTTTAAGTAGAATTTACTTAAATTTTATAATATGTGGGTGTGGCTTGTCCAGAACATTCTCAATCATATTGAGTTATGTATGAGTATGTATGAGTTACGTATGAGTATGAAGGTATGAGGACCGACATTTTTTGACAAGGCCACAAAAAAACCCCTGAAAAATCACATGTACATAAGTATTCACAGCCTTTGCTCAATACTTTGTTGATGCACCTTTGGCAGCAATTACAGCCTCTAGTCTTTTTGAATATGATGCCACAAGCTTGGCACACCTGCCTTAGGGAATTTTTGCCCATTCCTCTTTGCAGTACCTCTCAAGCTCTATCAGGTTGGATGGGAAGCGACGGTGTACAGCCATTTTCAGATCTCTCCAGAGATGTTCAATAGGATTTAGATCTGGGCTCTGGCTGAGCCACTCAAGGACATTCACCGAGTTGTTGTGAATCCATTCCATTGATAGTTTGGCGGTGTGCTTTGGGTCATTGTCCTGCTGGAAGATGAACCGTCGCCCCAGTCTGAGGTCAAGAGCACTCTGAAGCAGGTTTTCATTCAGGATGTCTCTGTACATTGCTGCATTCATCTTTCCCTCTATCCTGACTAGTCTTCCAGTTCCTGCTGCTGAAAAACATCCCCACAGCATGATGCTGCCACCACCATGCTTCACTGTAGGGATGGTATTAGCCTGGTGATGAGCGGTGCCTGGTTTTCTCCAAACGTAACGCCTGGCATTCACTCCAAAGAGTTCAATTTTAGTCTCATCAGACCAGAGAAGGACCACTAAGGAGTGGCTTCCGTCTGGCCACTCTACCATACAGGCCTGATTGGTGGATTGCTGGACAGATGGTTGTCCTTCTGTAAGGTTCTCCTCTCTCCACAGAAAAATACTGGAGCTCAGACAGAGTGACTATCTAGTTATTGATCACCTCCCTGACTAAGGCCCTTCTCCCCCGATCACTCAGCTTAGATGGCCGGCCAGCTCTAGGAAGAGTCCTGGTGGTTCCAAACATCTTCCACTTATGGATGATGGAGGCCACTGTGCTCATTGGAACTTTCAGAGCAGCAGAAATGTTTCTGTAACCTTCCCCAGCCTTGTGCCTCGAGACAATCCTGTCTCAGAGGTCTACAGACAATTCCTTTGTTTTCATGCTTGGTTTGTGCTTTGACATACACTGTCAACCCTGGGACCTTATATAGACAGGTGTATGCCTTTTCAAATCATGTCCAATCAACTGAATTTACCACAGGTGAACTCCAATTAAGCTGCTAAAACATCTCAAGAATGATCAGTGGAAACAGAATGTACCTGAGCTCAATTTAGAGCTTCACTGCAAAGGCTGTGAATACTTGTGTACATGTGATTTTTCAGGTTTTTTTATTTTTAATAAATTTGCAACAATTTCAAAAAATCTTTTTCACATTGTCATTATGGGGTATTGTGTGTAGAATGTTGAGGAAATAAATGAATTTAATCCATTTTGGAATAAGGCTGTAACACAAAAAATTGTGGAAAAAGTGAAGCGCTATGAATACTTTGCGCATGCACTGTAGATGTATTGCAGATCCAAGATGATTTTACCACTGAAGTTCTGAAGATTGCTGCTGATAACAGTCCCACAGTGGGAATCATCACTGAGGGAGTATAAGAAGTGCTTCACCACATCTCAGACATAGATGCAGCATGTACCTTCCTCATGTGGCTTGTATATGAATTAAACGTGTGCTATGAGTTAAAATAGACTTTTGACATTTTTCAGAAGCTGTTTTTGGAGCTGGATGCTGGAGCTGGATGCCCTCCAAAGTGCATACACTCAAGGCTAAATTGCTTGGGTAATGCTTTACAATATAGAACTGCTAGTTGAAGGGATAGTTCACCCGATAAGGAAAATTTTATCTGTGAGGAAAATTTTCTCACTATTTACTCACCCTTCAATTTTTTTAAACCTGTTTGAGGATCTTTCTTCTTTTGAACACAAAAGATATTTTGAAGAAAGCCGAAAGCTGTAACTATTGACAAATAGGAAAAACAAATACTATAGAATGGTTACAGGTTTAATCTTTTGAAGGTTTTCATAGGTCATGTTGAAGACTCGGCATCCAACTCAAGTTGTACACCTGAAATAGTTATTTAATGGTTTTGAAGTTTTGTTGTTGCAAATAAACTTAATTTGTCATGATTTAATTTAAAAAATACCTGATTCTTGATTATTGATACGATTTAGTAAATTGGACAGTTATGACTTGCAGTTTACAGTGTTGTACATTCTAGCACATTAATTTTCACTTAAAAGGATGGTTTACACAAAAGCAAAAAATGTCATTATTGATCCTTGTGTTGTTCAAAACCTGTAAGACCTTCTTTCATCATCATAGTCAAATCACATAAATGTACCAAGATGATTGACAAACTAATTTTACGAAGCTGTGAGAATACCTTTTTGTATTATGGCACATGATTTGTGTAGCTTTTTTCTTGTAGCTTTGTAACACTACAGTTGAACCACTGATGTTAACTACTTTTCTGGTCATCTTGGTACTTTTATTTTCTGTACCCTGGCTGGAGGGTCTGAGATCTATCAGACTTCATCCAAATTATTTACATTTGTGTTCTGAAGATAAACAAATATCTTACAGGTTTGGAACAACACAAGGGTGAATAATTTGAATTTTTGTTTTTGAGTGAACTATAACCCTGACTGTAAATGACTATGTAAATGGCTCTCAGTCAATTATAGCTTCTGTTACAGGTGTTAAAGTTGTGGTATTTTCCAGAGTAATATTAGATATGTTAATGTTGAAATGATGTTACTAAAGAAGTAAAGAAGTACTAATCGCAATAACAAATGTACTGTTGAATTAATTCTCTAATACTGTAAAAAAGTGTTTTGAATTGAATAAATGCATTTGGCTGATTTTGTGTTTATTGTTTGATACTTGTAGATAAATAAAAAAAGATTTTTAATGTTTGTACAAAAGTGATTAATGTAAAAAAAAATTTTTTTTAAATGTATATTTCTTAAGGATTCAACACTTAATATAGGTAATAAAATTATGTTAGCATTACTTAAAAGCTTAAGTTTCACTGAATAATAGTAACTTAAAATACTGTGTAGATTATTGGGATAAATAAGTAAATTTTACTTAAAAAACAGGTTTGATGAACTTAAAACTACACGTTGAATATTGATAAAATTGAGTTGATGTAACTTCAAAGTGTAAGTTGCAAATATGCAAAGTCTAATAGGGCAAACTAAAATAAAATGAGTTAAAAATACTCAAAAGGCTGATGCAAAATCGTTGCCTCAATTTTTTTAAGTAAAATGTACACAGTATTTTTTTACAGTGAATTTTGGTCACACTTTACAATAAGGTTTCATTAGTTAATTTATTTACTGACATTGACTAATTATAAACAGTACTTGCACAGCATTTATTATTCATAGTTCAACATTTACTAATGCTTTATTAACATCCAAATTCACGCTTGTTAACATTAGTTAATGCACCATGAGTCAACATGAACTAACAATGAACAATTGTATTTTAATTAACATTAATGAACACGAACAAATACTGTAATAAATGTATTGTTCATTGTTTGTTCATGTAACAGAGTTGGGGTACAACAGAGTTGAGGATCTACGTGCAGTTTCTTTAAGAGAATAGTCAGGCAGGCAACAGTCAAAGCAGGTACAAACTGGAGCATATAGACAATCCGAAAAGCGTGGTAAAAAAACAGGCAAGAGAGTGGTGCAGGCGACAAACAGGATAAACAATAAAAAAAAAACACAGGAAGGCTAGACAAGAAATAACGCTTTGAAATGCTTACAGAAAACAAGACTAAGCCATGTGTATGTCAAAGTGAGGTGTATAGATAGTCCTTGAAATCAGTCTATGATGAGCTTCCAGCTGTGTGTGTGCAATCAGGGAGAGAACTGGAACTGGTGTGTGTGTGAGGTGCATGATGGGACCTGTAGTTCATATCAGTGGCATATGTGTAGTTCTCCAGCAATCTGCAACTGCTAGATTGCTGGTGATCATAACAGTTCATGCTAGAAAATGCAATAACTAACATTAACTAATACAACCTTATTGTAAAGTGTTACCCAAAAATTGATACTGGGCTTTCTTTCTGGGTGATAATTCTCCACCACCAGAATAATTGATAACAGTAAAATCCCATATGTGCTTTTTGGCTTGAAAAGTGTGAACAGTGAGACTTAAAAAAAATCTATTGTAAATTGTACAGTAAAGACTATTGTTATCAATGATCAGGTTTTTAACCACTTAACAGATAGTGAGCTGTGAGAATTCGGTTAATGGTCAATATGAGCACACATAAAAACGAAAAACCTGATGGGTTCTGTTTTTGACCAATGAAAGTTTATTTGTGTCTCATAAGCACATTTTGGTGTTTTGTCAAATGTTGTTTTGTCAAAGTGAACTTAACCAGTTTAGCGACCCCCAAAAAATGAAACATTTTTAAGAATTTAAGCCTTAAGCCATTCTTCAGTTAGTTTGTTTGGGAGAATTGTTTCATGTGTCCAATACTCACACAAATATATTCACAGTGCTTTGTTGTATATTTTGTCCCATTATCCCTTATTGAATTCTGACTAACTGTTCATTTGTTTTCCAGGTGTTTTCTGTGCTGGGTCAGATGTCCAATCAGTGTCTGTGAAGAAGGGAGAATCAGTCACTCTACACAATGATTTTAAAATAACCAATCAAGATAGGATTAAATGGTATTTTAAAAACACTCGAATAGCTGAAATTGATTTATATGATGGTAAGACCTGTACAGATGTTCAGTGTAAAGATGGAGATGAGACATTCAGAAACAGACTGAAGCTAGATCATCAGACTGGATCTCTGACCATCATGAACACCAGAAATGCAGACTCTGGAGATTATACACTAGAGATCATCCGCACTGGTGGTGACCATGAAAAGATCTTCAATGTCACTGTCTATAGTGAGTATAAAGAGCAGGTTACTGTTTAAATCACTTCATGACATGTTTATTATAACAGTGACATTCAAAGCTGATTTTCACTTCATCATCATTAAATGGAACAGAATAATTGATCTAATGTCTCCAAGTTGGAGAACTATTCATTTCAGCCTTTAATTTCTGATTATTTTATAATAAGATATATTATAATAATATAGTTTTGGGTATTTGTTCTCCAGAACATGTTGTTTATAAGTGAAAAATGTGGGCTTGTTTAATCATTTAAAATTTAGTTTTACAATTAAATGTACATTTGAATCGTTTAAATTATGTATTATTATTCTTTTGTATTATGATTGGTAGAGAAAAACAACTGTTGAGTTTTCTCTCCAAAAAATATCCAGCAGTTATCTGTTGGTTTGTGTTTCAGGTGTTCCTGCTGCTGACAAACATGAGATGGAAAAAGACCCAGAGGGAGAATCTGACACTTCAGATCCTGGTAATAGAAATATCAAAGACTTGTTGATCTGTTTTTTTTTATTATTATTAAATGTTTATTTTGATGAGCATTTATAAGCACAACCATATTTTCAGTTATTTCACAGTATACTTTTTATTTTTTTAAAAAGAGCATAAGATCCAGAAAAGAGTGACACAAGTTTCATTAAAGTCATTATTTTGCTAATAGATGTAGCGGTAAAATAAGATCTACTTTCTGGCATGCATTGAGCCCATTTCCTCTAATATATTAATAACAATAACAATTTTGTACTTCTTTAGATTAACAACCCTGTTGTTTAATCTAAAATTAATAAAATAAAGTAATTTGTTCACTGTATGTTGGCATTTCTACAGTATAATTGTGTTTAAGGGCCTGCTGTATTTTTGGTTCACAAGTAAAAACTGAATATTGTTTTTAATCTGTATTCCTTCCAACTGAATGAAATAATTTCCTTGATCACTCATCATCAGTAAAGGTTAATGGGATTGCTGTCATCCATGTTTAGGTTTTAATCCTGTGAGGAATTTACTTTAATCAGTTCATTTTCTTTCAATCGTTTTTTAACAGTGTTAATCAAAATACTGTTTTAGCGTTTTTAGCAAAAATAAATGGCAAAAACTTAATATAATCTGTGTCTCCAGTATACATTTTCTCGCCATTAAAATGGCCATAGCAGCTGGCATGGCATTAAACAAACAATCAAGCATCCATGTTTATGCTGTTATATATCTGGCAAACTATCTCATATCTAACACCTGATTTCAGATCTGAAGCTATCTATTAAAAAAGCCAATTTAAAAACTTGCATTATTGACTATTAATTTATTTAAAAGTGCTTCTTGTTCAGTAATTTTTGTAAAACTAGGTTGCCTTGTTTGGCCACAGTTTAAAACTGTTTTATCTCTGACCTTCAAAAACACCAGAGATTTTGACTGTGTTGTGAATTTGAAGAAGAGACAAAACCAGGAGGATTTTCAGGTGTCTTGAAAGCAGAATCCTTTAATAAGAACTCGCTGTCACTGTGGCGTTCATCGAAAAATCTCTTTACTACTGCAGCTTGTGTCGTAGTGGCCGACCTTCTCATGAATTAGACACTATCAGACTGGAGGTTTTGGATACCAGAAAAAAGACTTTATTAACATAATAAAGCCGAGATGTCTGAAAACGGCCCTTCAGGACAACCTAAAGTCTCCCCTAGACAATCTGAAGTGTTTTGTCTCCATCATCCTGCTTTTATACACACAGTTTCACCTTGCGTGACTTTGCTCGGCACATATAATGGTCGTGTGACATTTACCTGTTATATTCTTGGCTCTCTGCCATCTGGCTAAGGTTAAGGTTTACATTCCAGTGTTCCCTTTGCTAAATCCTAGTATGGTTATAATGGTTTACATACATTGTCTAACTTGATAATATGTTACTCACTCTAATGCTTCTGACACATATAGCTTCATATGAGTATTTAACATAAATAATCAGTGCTTTACATATTCAGTTGTTCTATATAATCAGTCATTCTTCAGCATAACCTTCTCATAGCAGGCTCCCAAAACCGGCTCCAGCACCTCTGTGGGCTCATATTACACATACCAGTTTTAGCCTGGCTCATGCCTGGCTCATGTTTACTGCATACTTTTAGAGAATGCAAACTACTTCACACTTAGAGAATAAAAAATCTTCATCACTTGCACGCAGTTAAATACACAATTTAGTGGGCAGTGCTTATTAGTAAAAAACATAAACTGCCATTACAGGTTTAGTCTTGCTTTATATATTGCTTCTTTAATTTTCACACAAATCAAAGTGACTGATGCATGTAAAAGTCCATACATACATCCAGTTCTGGATGGAGTATCAGTCAATATCTAGTATAATAATGACTGTCTGACTTTTGTTGTTTCAGGTTCAGCTCTGTCTGCAGATGCTGTAGCAGGAATATATGCTAATGTTGTTCTGCTGCTGGTCATTGGTGCTGGTGTGATTTACTATATTAGATGCCAAGCAACAAGGAACAGTGAGTGTTGCATACAGCTGATTTATCTGACTGGAAATATGAGATTAATTATGTGTAAATAACCTTCAAAAGATATAAAATGTTTTTGTTCTCATCACACAAGAGTAACTAAAGATACATTGTGTTTGTTATTGTTCAATCAGAAAAGAGGGCACAGAACAATAATGGACAGGTGAGAAACTGCATGCATTAAATCTGTCTGCAAAAACTGAGAATTTACCAGTTTATTTTAGAAACCAGTACACAGAATCACAGACAATCATCTGACATGGCTTGTTGTTGTTCCTTCAGAATGACAAACAGTTTCATGGATAATTTTTAGATTGTAGTTATTAATATAATTTTGAATGTAAAAATTATTTTCTGACCTTAAGCAGCACTGTGAACTTTCAGTTAAGCATTGAGGCAGAATTTCAACACTGAGGCAATAAAACATGCTAATAATCCCCAGAATATAAATATTGTTATAGAACTCAACAATAAAAGAGTTCAGTCATTTATTACTTCACAAGATTTCACAGAGTACCACATGCAAACATGATTACTGTAGTACAAAAGATGACACCATAACACAGACTCAGGACTCATTAAGAGAATCATCGTATGCTCTGCAAATAAATCTGAAAAATAGAGCTGTATGTCTGAAGGGTTTTTGTTTATTTGTGTGACTGAATCAATAGTGCTCTTCATTTCATTTTCTTACAGGAGATGTCAGTCGTGTAGGAAAATGCAGAACCACAAGCCAGCTGCTAATAAGAATCCATAGTCTCATTTTCCTCTGGGACTCTACAATTTATCTTATGCCATGGATCTTATCCTTAAAACTGATAAAAAAGTGAACATGGATGTTTTACATTTTGCAATGTTTAGTTTGTTTTTAACTACACTAATCTAATCCATCACTAATCTGACATGTATATAAAGTCTGCCTCACACTGGCGATTTAACTAATCCTTTACAATTGTTGCTTGTCAGACTTTATGAACATGATTGCCATGTCAAACTGTAAGATCTCAGTTGTCAAAATGTCAGACTGAATGATGATTAAGACGTGCCAAACACAAACACATGCAGTTTAACATCAATCTATGACACATTCAGAAACCTGCATTGGGAAATGATTCCTCACAGAAGACAATCTGTAGTGTTAATTTTACTCCTAACACGTCTTGAAGGTAAAACCAGAAAAAAATCCTGCTTTGACATTTCCTCGCAATGACTTTGAAGTTCATTGTGTAATCAGATTCGGCTCTCTTATTGGTTTTTGGTTGGACTCTCACCACAGCTGAAGTCACTGCAGGAAAGTGTCTGAAATGTTCTGCCAGAACTTCATTGGAGGGAAATTTGATCTTAACGGCCATTAATCAGCTGCTGGTGACCATATCAAACTAATGATTAAAGATATTTTAGCCCAGGATTATAGCAATATTTTAGGATTTCTCAAATTTGTATCAGACAAAATTGTGGATAAAATCAGAGAGTGTGAGCCCAGTTTTAGAATTAATTATAGACTAAACTCAGTCAGGTTTTGTGATAAATAGACACATTTAAAATAATATACAACTGGTATTAGATATTTTAGATGATTCATATTCAGTGGATGACAATATATTGTCAAAACATTTTGTTTCTAAAAACAATGTTCAGATTTTTGTACTGTAATTATTTGCATATTTGTAATAAATAAATTTGTAAAAAAATAAATAAATTACGAAAAAGAATTTTTTTGCTGTCACCCCATAGATAACATTGATTACAATTCAGTAAAATAATAAAATAGAAAAGTGAGAGAACTGATAAAGTTAGTGATCACTTGCATTTTCTCAAAAATCAGACTTCAAACTATATTAAAATAAAATGATTTTTATTCAGAAATTATGTTTTACAAAAAATCATTTTTGATTTATATTTTTAGCATATTATCAGAATCACTCTTTTCTTTGTTCTGATAAACTCCTCCTTCCACACGTTGCATTTCGTTGTTCAGCGCTTTGGGATTTTTTTGGCTCCTCTGTTTGCGGTCAGCTTTCCCTTGCTGGAGTTGTTCCCTTTGGCTCTATTGTGCAGTGGTTTAGATGGTACCCCATCAATGGCATCCACTTTAGCAGCTGTTGGACTTTGTCCTCACATCCAGATATGGTCCTTTCCTCCTGAGCTCACTCCACTTTCTCCGGAGCATCCTCAGATACACTTGATTATCTGGAACAATTGGACCTTGCATCTCTGCTCTCTCACATGGCTCCTTTCTGGTTTCCTGCACAGATATCGCTTTGCACATGGCAATTATTTGTTTCTTCATAATATATATATGTATATGCAAGGATGCTAAGTATCTCCATAATATTAAACCCTGAGAACTGTTATGGAATTCTACATGAGACATGACCACGAGAATTGTCAGGCACTAAAACAATAAACTTTCTAATCTGAGAAGAAGATCAGCTAGAAAACCAGTTTTTCAACTGTCTCGATCATGCATCCTCTGCCCTCTACTTTACCTTCTCCACCAGAGCAGCTCCACACAGAATGTCCAAGTTTTTAATATGGTGTATCTTGTGGCTCTATATTCATGTTTGGTGTCATTTTAAATGTATCTGTGTGATTGGTCTTAATTTCACTGTAATATTTTACAATTTCCCTTATATCAGTTAATTTGGGTTTTGACTTTGATAAGATTTTTGCCAGATGCTCCAGTCCAGGGAAAATGGTCTTCACATCAACTCATGACCAGGCAAGGGTCTTGGTGAAGCTTTTATTGTCTTGAATTTATGGTGATTTGAGTATTTAAGGGAAAGGTGCAGAAGTGTCTGTGGGATTCTGTAGCCAGGATACCCCGTTGCAGTGTGTTAAGACTTATACAGTGTGCTGCAACATACTTCTACATGGTCAGGTATTAATCTCTAACTCTTAATTGATGTTGTACATTTCTGAATTGGCTTATTTTGTTTAATTATGTGAATTGGAATGGAAAATCTTTGCCTGACAAATAAATGTAAAATTCTTGTTTAACTCTAATATCTCCTGAAATCTTTGTAACTAGTAGATTGTTTAGGCTGATGTTTCCACAACCTATGACCAGGATTCGTTCATACATTCAAGCTCAATGGATGGAGCATAGGCACAGCATTAAGTCAAGTCAAGTCAAGTTTATTTATATAGTGCTTTTCACAATGTAGATTGTCAAAGCAGCTTAACATAGTTCTAGTAAAATCCAGATTTCAGAGTTAAAGTTCAGTGTAGTTTAGCCCAGTGTGGTTTAAACCTCACTGCTGAAAGTTCAAACACTGCAGAGCAAATCCACCAAAGCACAGCTCCACAAGTCCTGATCCGAGCAAGCCAGTGGCGACAGTGGTGAGGAAAAAAAAAAAAAAAAAACTTCACCAATTGACGAAGTGAAGGGAAAAAAAAAAAACCTCGAGAGAAACTAGGCTCTGTTGGGCACGACCATTATTCTTCTGGCCAAACTTCCTGTTCAGAGCTGCAGTCTAGGCGCTGGAGGCTGAAGAAGCTGGACCTCCATCGTGGAGAAGCTGCAGGTGTGAGTAGGGCACCGGCAGGCGGTCAGGTTGGCCCGCAGGATCAATGTGGGGACTCGTTTATCACGGTGGTCATTCAGGAATCAGTCTCATGCACTCCATTTCTCAATGACGACCACAGCATCAGCTCGGGATACGACCTGGTCCAGGATTATGGATACCTTGAGATCATCTCTTCACAGGTCTTGGATCGCATCAATGGCGCTGCATAGTCTCTAGGGACCTCGGAATGAGTATCCCCAGGTGGAAATAGAGAATAAAGAAAATAATTAGCGTAGCTGCTGTTCATAGTGTATTTAAATGAGATGCAAAAATGGAGTGTTATAGATGAAAATAGCAGTTAAATAAACAAACATGTAAAGCATATGAGAGTTTCTAACACAATGTCTGGTGTATTGAGAAGTGTGTCCTACAGGTGATGTCGAGCCAGCTCACCTGCGTGGAGCAGATTCATGCATCATACCGTTATGCAATGCATTGAGTGTATGCTTTACTAAAAAGATAGGTCTTTAATAGTTTTGAACTGAGAGAGTGTGTCTGAGCCTCGGACATTATCAGGAAGGCTATTCCAGAGTTTAGGAGCCATAAATGAAAAGGCTCGACCACCTTTACTCAACTTTGCTATTCTAGGTACTACCAGCAGCCCTGAGTTTTGAGATCTTAAAGAGCGGGTTGGATTGTAGCGAGACAGAAGGTTGGTTAGATAAACAGGAGCAAGATTATTTAAAGCTTTATAGGTAAGAAGCAATATTTTATAATCAATCTGAGATGGATAGCATACTTCGTAACTTAGCGATATTTCTCAGATGAAAGAAGGCGGTTTTGTGACATGGGAGATATGACTTTCAAAAGTTAAATTGCTGTCTAGTATAACACCCAGATCTTTTACAGTAGAGCTAATGCTAACTTTGTGTCCCTCTAATTGCAGGTCGAGTTGTGAGATCTGCTGTGTACAGGATTTAGGCCCAATAAGTAATAATTCTGTTTTGTCTGAATTTAAGAGAAGGAAATTGTTGGTCATCCAGTCTTTAACATCTTTAATACATTCAGTTAGCTTAGACAGTTCAGACGTCTCATCAGGTTTTGTTGAAATATATAATTGAGTATCATCTGCATAGCAGTGAAAGCTGATCCCGTGTCTTCTTATAATGTCTCCCAGGGGTAGCATGTATATTGTGAACAGCAAAGGGCCTAAAACTGATCCTTAAGGCACCCCATACTGTACTGGCCTGACCTGAGAAAGCTGTCCATTTATATTCACAAACTGGTAACGGTCAGTTAAGTATGACTTAAACCATTGTAGAGCCTGTCCCCGGACACCTGTAGAATTTAAGCGATCTATGAGGATATTGTGGTCGATGGTGTCAAATGCAGCACTGAGATCTAGTAAAACTAATAATGAGATGCACCCTTGGTCAGCAGCTAAGAGTAAATCGTTGGTTATTTTTACTAATGCGGTTTCTGTACTGTGATGAGGCCTGAAACCTGACTGAAACACTTCAAAAACATTGTTCATCTGCAGAAAGGAGCATAATTGGGCAGAAACAACTTTTTGAAATAAAGGCCTATAATTAGCTAAGTTGCTGGGGTCCAGTTGTGGTTTCTTAAAAATAGGCTTAATAACAGCTAGCTTGAAAGGATTTGGAACATGGCCTAAAGATAGAGAAGAGCTAATGAGGTTAAGAAGAGGTTCTCCTATTACAGGTAGCAACTCTTTCAGTAATTTAGTTGGAATTGGGTCTAACATACATGTAGCTGGTTTAGAAGCATTTATATGTTTATCTAGCTCATTAGAGACCTGTTGATTTCTGACAATCATTGACATAGTATGATATAATCTAGTGGCTAAATCAAACTTTCTTTATGTATGAGCAAGCTTGGGGCGGCCTAATATTACTTAAAGGAAATTAGTTTAAAGTTATATCCTCTATCTAAAAACCAGAACTGGCAAGGTTGTGTCCGTGAGCAGATTTAACTGGCCAGCATACTGACTCTAAGCGACTTCGGGTAAACGATGAACCATTAACTGAAAATAAGGAATTATTAGGTTAATCAATCTAAATTAGACCAAATCACAACCTATAAGGTGATCAGCTTGAATTAAATGAATCTAAATTAAAATTATTATAAATTGGAGTCAGATTAAATTCGGAGTTGGAAACAAATTAAAATAAATTTTAACAAATAAAAATATTTCTTTTCACATGTGCTAAAAAGGCTTACACGCATTTAACCTTCA
>CAIGQV010014266.1:0-12650 GCA_903798115.1 Danio jaintianensis
ATGTCCTCCTTCAGAGAATTTGTTAATTCTGATACAATTCCTACAAATACTTTCCGGATGCACTGTATGTATAATAAAAATAAAAATAAACATTTTCAAAGCTATGACACTATATTTATAACATATATTGTCATGCTTATTCAAGTCACTGTGTCTTAAAGGTCCCGTGAAGTGCTGCATGTTCCCTGCAGGATTCATGTAGTATATACTACCTGACAAAAGTCTTGTTGCCTATCTAAGTTTTAGAAACAAAAAATAATAACTTGACTTCTAGTTGATCATTTGGTATCAGAAGTGGCTTATATGAAAGGCAAAGGCTTCTAGATTACACTAATTTTACCAAAATAAAATATCATCATGCCTTGATTTGTAATTATTTAATTAGGACAGTAAGGTCTGACTTTGCTTTAGACTTAGTCTTGTCACTTAACAGAAATAATGTACAGTATAAAATATAAAGTCATGGTGCAGTGAAAAAAGAAATAATATTGTGTATGACTCCCATGAGCTTGGACGACTGCATCCATACATCTCTGCAATGACTCAAATAACTTATTAATAAAGTAATCTGGAATGGCAAAGAAAGTGTTCTTGCATGACTCCCAGTGTTCATCAATATTCTTGGATTCATCTTCAATGTCTCCTCCATCTTACCCCAGATATGCTCAATAATGGAACTTTGATGTGGAGGCTGAAGTATGAGAAGGAGTGTCATCCTGCTGAAGAATTTGCCCTCCTGTGGTCTGTAATGTAATGGGCAGCACAAATGTCTACCTCAGGCTGTTGATGTTGCCATCCACTCTGCAGATCTCTTGCATGCCCCCATACTGAATGTTACCCCAAACCCTGATTTTTCCTTCAACAAACTTGACTGATTTCTCTAAGAATCTTGAGTCCATGCGGGTTCCAATAGGTCTTCTGCAGTATTTGTAATGATTGGGATGCAGTTTAACAGATCTACCTAGAGATCTATCTAGCTAGGAAAAATCTACCACTTTTCCAAATGATCAACTAGGAGTCAAGTTATTATTTGTTGCTCTTACAACTGTGATCGATGACAAGACTTTTGTCAAGTAGTGTATATGAAATGTTCAAAAATAATAATAATTATAGACACTGTCTACTCCGTAGATGACTCTTTTCAGTTTTCTGTAATTCAAATTAGTATTATTTAATATTTGTTCTAATATTATATAATATAATATTATATAATATTAAACTGCTGTTTAAAACTAATGATTTCAGGTAAACACACTGACTCATAGGTGGGACGGACGTTCAGGAAGATATTTGGAGGATCATGCGTGGACAAATTTGGCGAGGTAAGTAAACATTAAAATGAAAGACTGGCTTATGCCTACAGATATAAGATTATTTAGATTGGCAATTTATTATTTATTCCCAATGCTGTCATCATACTTTTCTTATGATAGTTCCCCAGCGGGAGGGGAACTTTAATGCTATGTGGAAATTTCCACTATGGGGATTTAGTCAGAAAGCCAATCATTCTGAAGAGTAATTGTCATCCTCCGACTTTGTTCGAGAGAGAGTGAGAGAAAGCTGCCGTCTCCTGAGAGGCTGATTTCTCCCGGTTCCAACGCGAGCAGCGGTGGTCGAGCTGGGTTTCTCCTGTCCCTGGGCGTTTCGCTGGACCGGTACTTCAAGAGCGGTGCGTATAAATTTAAGCAAATTTCCTAAAAGAGCAACACGGTCGTGCAGCGCGTCTTTTTAAAGACGTCGCTCCGACCGTGCGTTTCTGGATGCGGTGGTTTCCTGTCCACGGATGATGGGCACGAGCACTGTGTTGCATGTCTGGGGGTTCAGCATGTTAATGCGGTGCTCGCAGGCAGCGCATGCCATCACTGCGATGGCATGTCTGTTGCGCAGCTAAGATCGCGGCTCGCTCTTGCAAAAGGGCGAACCACCCCTGTTGTCCCCCGCAAGTAGCGGTTGGCACTCGGGCAGATCTGAGGGTCACAGTGGGGGTCAATCCGCCGCGCTCGGGCTTGCGGACCTCCCATTCCTCAGCGCGCTCCATCCAAGCTTCGAGTGAGAGAAGCGCACCATCCTTCGGGAGGGTCGCCCTCTCACTCGATGACACCGAGGACCAGATGTCCATCGCTGCATCGGAGGGTGGGCTGTCATTTTCCGATGACAATTCGGACCCGCTTCCTCCCTCAGGGGTGGTAAGCGAGGCTCCGGATATGGCATCTGGTATGATGGCCGTGCTAACCGGGCTGCTTCGGTGACGAGGCTGGAGATGGCTTGTCCCCCAACTTCGCCGCCGGACCAATTAGACAGGTGTTACGTGGAGGATAAGAAGGGGAAACCCTTCAAGCCTCCCGTCCCCTTCTTCCCGGAGGTGCACAGTAAGTTCACGCAGTGCTGAGGGCACCTTTTTCTGCCCGGTCTGCGTGCGCTCCGCCCTCACCTTCCTCGATGGCGGAGCAGCCAGGGGGTACGAGGCAAAACCCCAGGTCGAGTGTGCTAGCACGGTCAATCTTGCCCGCGTGGTGCCCCTTCCTGGCATGGTTAGCCTCGGCTCCCGTCCAAAGCGTGTAGGTTGTCTGCGTCCCTCAGGGCCAGAGCCTACACTGCTGCGGGCCAGGCTGCTTCCGTTTTGCTTGCTATGGCTAGTGCAAGCGCTGGCCCAGCGGCACGAGGAAGGTTCCGACCCAGGCTTAATGCACTACGCACTGCAACCGACTTTGCTCTAAAAACACCAGGTCGGCTGCAAGTGCCCAGGGAAGGACAATGACCACACTAGTGGTCCAGGAACGCCACCTCTGCCTAAACCTGGCAGATATTTGTGTCGTTGACAAAGTTCGCTTTCTTAACACACCCATATCCCAGGCTGGCCTGTTCGGCGACACCAGGGTGAGTTCACCCAGGAATTCACTTCGGTGAAAGAGTAGTCAAGTGCGATCGGCGGGCTCAAAAACCGCTCTCCCCGTCGATTCGTCCACTTTGGCTGCTTCTCGCCGAGGGCGCTCGTCTGTGGCTCCAAAATCTGCTCTGCCGCCCTGTTCGTTCAACTGGTTAAGCGCCAGCGTTGCGCACCTCACAGACGATCACCGCCCCCCGCCTCAGGGCGCCGCTAAGTCCAGTACGGACCGCGAAGCGTCCCTGAGACGGGCCACTCGGAGAAAAGGATGTTTGCTCTTTCCCTGGCGGAGGGCCACGGACACCCATATCATTAACAAAAAGGCCGTATGGCTACTAAATTTTATAAATGATTGCCCGAACACTGCCAGTATGGGACGCTATGCCTTCCAGCTCGCAGGATCGGTGCGCTTCGCCACAGGCTCTGTGAGTGCCAAAGGACGGGCTCCTTTCTCTCGCACTCCTAGCCGCCCTGCGGGCTCTTGGGACGAAGTTAAGATTAAACCTCTTAACTTCCGCTCTTCCTTGGGACGCATGCCTCCCGGCTCTCCCATCCCATGCTGCCCCACCGCTGGTGCGTCAGTGATTGCACCGATGATGTCACTCGCGTGGGCTCTGCCAGCCTGGTTAGCGCTGCCCAGCCCATCGCGATGGCTAATTCGGACAATCAGACTCGGCTATGCGATTCAGTTCGCTAAACGGTCCCCCAAGTTCACGGGCGTGTATTACACCAGGTGTCAGCCCTGTGTCCGCCCCTCTCTTGTGCGAGGAGATTGCTGTGCTCCTGGCGAAGGATGCAATCAAGCCGGTCCCTCCAGCCGAGATGAGGTATGGGCTTTTTAGTCTGTACTTCATCGTACCCTAAAAGAGCAGTGGGTTATGACCAATCCTAGTTCTTCGCATTTTGACCCGCTGCCTTACAAGCAGCCGCTCAGAATGCTCACGCAGAAGCACATCCCCCGGTGCGTCCGTCCTCAGGATTGGTCTGCAGCGATAGACCTGAAGGACACGTACATTCATTTCTCCATTTTCCCACGCCACCGGCAGTTTCTGTGGTTTGTGTGCGAGTGTCGAGCATGATAGTACAAAGTCCTCCCTTTCTGGCTCTCCCTGTCTCCGCGGGTTTTCACGAAGCTTGCGGAGGATGTCCTAATGCCCCTTCGGCTCGCGGGCATCTGCATACTCCATTATCTCGATGACTGGCTTTTTTAGCTCACTCGCGGGATCAATTGATTATGTACAGGGACTGGGTGCTCCGGCACCTCGACCTGTTGGGGTTTCGGGTCAACCGAGAAAGGAGTAGGCTCGCCCCCGTGCAGAGCATTTTTTTTCTCGGGTTGGAGCTGGACTCGATCACCATGACGGCGAGAGCGAGATGGGCTGATGCTGACCTGTCTGAGAGAGTTCGACAGGAAAACTGTGGTCCCACTGATATCATTTCAGAGGCTCCTGGGGCATATGGCATCCGTAGCCGCTTCACGCCGCTCTGGCTACTCCACATGAGACCGCTTCAGCATTGGCTTTCCGATCAGGTCCCTAGACGCGCATGGCACGCGGGCACGCACCGGGTGACTGTCACTCCGTTGTGTTGCCGTGCCCTCAGCCTCTGGACGGACCCTGCGTTTCTACAGGCCTGTGTGCCTCTAGAACAAGTGTCCAGGCATGTCGTCGTTTCGACGGATGCTTCCAGTACGCGCTGGGGGGCCGTGTGTTGTGGGCATGCAGCTGCGGGTCCGTGGAAGGAACCCGGTTGCATTGGCATATTAATTGCCTGGAGCTGTTGGCAGTGTATCTCGCGCTGCACTGTTTCTACCGGTGCTAGAGGGGAAACACGTGCTGGTCAGGACGGACAAGACGGCGACGATGGCGTATATCAACCGCACAGGGGGTATCCGCTCTCGCCGCATGTCTCAGCTCGCTCGCCGTCTGCTCCTCCGGAGTCTTACGCGGTGGAATCGCTGCGTGCCATTTTTTTTTCCCCCGGCAAACTCAACCGTGCAGCCGATGCGCTCTCACGGCAGTTCACGCCCGGGAAAACTGAGACTCCACTCCCGGCTGTCCAGCTGTTATAGGTGCGCTCTGCGCGCTGGCTAACACAGCTGGCCCCTGGGCGTGCGTAAATACGCATTTCTCTCCAGTGAGCCTACTCGCAGATACTGTGTTACGTCAGGGAGGACGAGGAGCAGGTCTGTTATTGCGCCTCTCTGGCTCAATCTGACCTGTATTTCAGCTCTCTCCTCGTGACAGCCCCTTCCTGGCATATTCCTTTGAAGAAGCACCTTCTTCTTTGGAACAGGCACCATCTGGCACCCGCGCCCAGATCTCTGGAATCACGTGTGGTCCATAGATGGAGCGTGGAGGACTTAGGTGACTTACCGGTTCGGTGGTTAACACCGTCACTCAGGCTAGAGCACCCTCTACGAGGCATGCCTACGCCCTGAAGTGGAGTCTATTCGCTGTGTGGTGTACTTCTCTCCGAGAGAGAGCTGCGGGCTGGGCGACACCTAATACATTCGTAAAAATTCTATAATCTTTGAGTGGGCTGATTTTCCTCACGTGTGCTGGATACGCCAGTGAATGAGGAAATTCAGTACGGTGTTGAAACACGCTTGCTGCGCCTTTCTCTCTAACACATTCGTGCGCTTATTCACTCTGTTCAGTTGAGTTCCCCATTTGGCGAACCCTGCAGAGTTCCTCCGAGGCCCCCAGCATCTGACTCAGCGGAGGAGTCAGGTGCCTGGCCCATTACGTAGTTGGCATGCCCACTTGGTCAGCCCGAGTTCTGGGTATAGGTGCCTGCTATGCGCGATACGTGTAGTTCCTCCTCTTAGGCGGGCCCGTGTCTTCCCTCCCCGCTAACCATCCTTCATATGTGTTCTCTCCCTTTTCAGGGTTAGTCCATATGTCTTCCTGCCACCAGGTCTCCCCATTGGGCAGCAGGTGGCCTCTGCAGCGTCCTCCCTATCGGGACTGCACACTTCCCAACGTACTGTCGTAATTTAAAATTCCTAGAATCTTAACTAGGTGTATTTCTTACGACTCCCCCAAAAATATAAATAAGCCTTTAAGCGCTTCACAGGTAAGTAAGGTAAGTTAGGGCCAGGGGACACGTTGGTGGGCTGCGTCTCTGGTGATGATAGTGCGCTCACGCCAGAGCCCGGCAAACCTCTCACCAGCGACGTGGTAAGGTTCAATCACTTTGGCGTTTTCCATAGATTTCCCCATAGTGGAAGCTTCCACATAGCATTGAAGTTCCCCTCCGGCTGGGGAACGTAACGGTTACTAAAGTAACCCTCGTTCCCCGAGGGGGGGGAACGGAAATGCTATGTTCCTTCGCCACAGGGATTGCGCCTTAGCTGACAGCTGTAGTTCGGCATCTTCAGCTGATTATGATTGCTGCCAGCTGCGCACATTGACATCGCCAACTCATTGGCATTTCATTGGCCCGTTTAATTACTCTTCAGAATGATTGGCTTTCTGATGAAATCCCCATAGTGGAAGTTTCCACATA
This sequence comes from Danio jaintianensis, assembly GCA_903798115.1. Taxonomy (NCBI): domain Eukaryota; kingdom Metazoa; phylum Chordata; class Actinopteri; order Cypriniformes; family Danionidae; genus Danio; species Danio jaintianensis. The sequence goes on from CAIGQV010014266.1 coordinate 6,395, forward strand.
GCATTTCCGTTCCCCCCCTCGGGGAACAAGGGTTACTTTAGTAACCGTTACGTTCTTAGTTGAGTGGAAATAGAGAACATGAGGACGAAAGAAGAAGTGGGAAGGTGAGTGGTGAAGAGAAGGGCAGAGGAAAAGGAGAGAGTAGAATGAAATACACAGTGCAACAGTTAGGTTCCAGAATAAAACCTCCATTCTTTTTCACAATAAGAACATTTTATACAACACCATCTTTCAAACCTTGTAATACACTTTTTTTATTTTATTTGCTTCTTCCTAAGCCATCAGCCTGCATTGTTTCAGTGTTTTGTTTTTTTTATTATAGTTTTAAAGTGGAATCCTTTGTGGAAGAATTACACTATCATGTGGTTTTTAAATTTGATAATTTAGTGCTTCATGTGATTGCAGTTCTTTTTCTAAAGCATTAAAAAAAATAAAAAAAAACAATCTAGCAACTTAAAAAAAAGAAAATAGACAATAATACACATTCGTCGACATGCTTTTTACAAACTAAACTACTTATAAAGGGATAGTTCATCCATAAATAAAAATATACTCACCCTTAAGTGGTTCCATACCTTCAGGAGTTTGCTTTTACAGTTGAACACAAAATAAAACATTTTGGGAGGGTTGAAGTGCATGTGAGTAAATTTTCATTTTTGGGTAAATTATCTCTTTAATTCACTCTTTAATTTTAGTTCTTTTATCTAATTTTTAGTGATTCTTAGTTATGCTTGGTTCATTGTATAATTTTTGTATTGTTTTTAGGGTGACAGTTGTAATCTGTCCAGAGACAACAGATAATATGGCTAGTTCTGATGCATTTGCAGCAATGCTAATTAATGTACACTGTCCCTGCCAAATAAACAAATTACACTCTCTGTTATGCAAATAGTTTTATTAGCCAGTTTTCCAGGAGCTAACTGTGCAGTCCCAAGAAAGCAACATTTTACGTCAACTAGACTAGACTGGACGACTTGGGGCTCAACGTAATTGATTTTACAAATTTAAGTATATTGAACAAAAAGATTAAGTTAGTGTTGGGACAACATGAATTGTGTGGAACACAGCATTTTGTTGTACTATAACAAAACAATTGTATGGTTTCCAAATAATAATTTTCAAAATATCTTTTTTTTTAAAGAAGAAACTCTAACAGGTAAGGAATGACAGAGAGAGAGATCCCTTTAATCCCTTTTAAACCAACAAAATTAAAGTAATTTTAAGCTATAGTTCTTTTTGTTCTACAATATGCTTAGGGGTAAAAAGAAGTTCAACATACACTCCTAAAGAAACACCGATACCTGTTTATATGAACATGGAAATATTAGGGACGTCCCAATAAAATTTTTTGAGACTGTTCTAAATTAAGTCCCAAAATGATACTCATCTTTTTCTAATGCTTGGTGCAATTTTATGCACATTGAAACCAGAACCAGAGAGTGACATTTAGGGGGGCTCTGTTTAGTTTTTTTTCAACCACTAACAAGCATGTGCAGTACTGATGCAATAAGTTTAAAAATGTTCACACAATCAGCCAAAGAGTGTATGCTGAGAAACTGAATCATTTTTCATTGCTTTCCCACAAAATGCATGCAATAATGTTCAAAATTCCCAAACCCTTTTCTCATTCATACTCTACCAGCAGCAAAAAAGCTGTATATTTTTCACATGCTAACAAACTCATTTTAAAACTATTAACATTTTCAAAACAAATTCCATAAATTTCTTTTGCCATATTTATTTTTGAAACAATCATTACAAAATGATCGGAATTTCAGCTGAAGGCCTACTTAGGATTCCTGCTTTAGTGCCTTTAGAATTTTTATTTATTTTTTTGTAAAAAGGATAGCTTGGAACTTATTACTTTAGGAAATATGGATCGAATACTGTAATACAGTAGAGAAAGAAGAGTAATAAATAGCGATATAGATACTGACAGCGTGAGTGTGTGGCAGACAAAGAGTGTCATTTTCGGAAGTAGAATACAATATCTACATTTTCACATGTACCAACATTTTGAAGTGGATTACGATACATGACAGAAGATGTGTTGTGCAATGCAAAGCTTACGTCTTTAACTTGCAGTTTAGCAAATGTTTCAAAAAACTGAAAGTGTGCACCATTTGCTACAAATTGCAGCAATTAAAAAAATATATATATATTATCACACATTATTTAGCACATCCAAGACAGTAAAAAGGTAAATGTAAAATTACATACTGATGTTGATGAAAATTCATTCAAAGTTTAAAAAAATAAAAATAAAAGTAGTTAATTTCTGTAATGCTGTCTGCTGTTAGTGTTTTTTTAGGTTAGTGTGTTATGGATGAAATGTGTATTTCTGAAAGAGAATTGCCTGTTTTGATACATATGAACTGTTGTGTTGGTCTGAGTGAGTTTCAGAGGTGATGTTGATGTCATGATGAGTTGTGCACAATCATGGCGAGTTGTGTTGGTAATGCACAGCCTGTGAACAGTTAAAAAAAAAAAAGTGGCTTCAGTACTGCACAATGCTTGATAGTGGAAAAAAAAAACTGTAATGATGGCTGGAAATGAACTTGGAAGGCATACCTCTAGGTAAAGATTGAGCAGCTGTGGACTGTGTAGCTGCCATATGTGCTAGCGTTTCAATTCACTTGTACTTTGCACTAACTGCCCAAATCACCATAACAACACATGGATCAAATCAGATGATGTAGCACTAAGTAGAACTGTGTCAAGGAGGAGGCATTAAGAGCTGGGGGGTGAAAATGTTTAGAACCTGAAGATCAAGGTAAATTGCTCTTAATTTGTTACGGTATTTTCTGTCTTTTCCAAAGGGCAGTGCTAAATAAAGGAAAAAAAGATATTTCAACAAAATAAGAAAAAGATGGATATCTTCATCCTGTTTAAAAGTTTTCACCCCCAGCTCTTAATACCTTGTGTTCGAGTCCCTCAATCATCCTCGATGTGAAAAGATGGCTCTCACAATCATACAGTCACTGCTGGAAAGGGTTCAAATCTGCAGAAGATGCTGGAAAACTAAAGAAATTTAAAACTAAAGAGACTCAAACAACCAGAGCAGAAAAACAAACAAAGCAGAAACAGCAGTCGCACACAGTATTGACAACCAAGGGTATGTAAACTTTGCAGGGGGTTATTTTAATCATTTCAGCTAGATTTTGTGTAGTGAACTATACGTAAACATATTTTATGTAAAATATCTTACTCGGGACTGTACTAAATAAAAAAATATATATATATTTATATAAACATGCTTTTTGTATGATTTCTCCTATTTTGTTCAAATTATTCACATTTAAACAAATTCTTCAAGGGGTATGTAAACTTTTGAGCACAACTGTATTTGTTCAAATATAATAATAATTATTTATTTTTTTTAAATCTAAATTTTTGACAATATTAGAAAATGTAAATAACTTTGGGGTTTTGAAAAAAAGATGGAGATTCAGACCCAGAAGCGGAAAATGTTTACTAGATAGAGTGCAGTTTTTTTTGTTGTTGTTGATGTTTTTTGTGGGTGGTTTGAATTCCCGAAACACACTACTTTGTTTTAGCCCAACTTTGTTGGAAATGCCATTGCACCAGTTGATTCCTCAATTTCAAGTACCTACTGGACTCAACAACCCATGCTGGAAAGACAAGATCTCGATCAAGACCCAGTAAAACTCTCTTTATTATATATTCAAACTGTATTCATTCAATATGCATCACTTTTTTGGAACAAGCACAGACCACAGAGAACAAAGTGGGAAGGTGGAGACGGAGCAGATACCAATGTCTACTAATGAGGGTGAAGAACATCAGTCATTCAAATAAGAATGAAATCACAGAAAACCACGTACTGCACATCATTACCTTACCAAATACCTTCATGATTCTGTCAACCAATGACAGAACACAAATTTGTGCCGGTGTCAAAACCAAAACCACCATACAAGCTACAGTAGATGAGCAAGATAACACGCAAACAAGCAAAGCCCAGATGTTTAGTGTTTTCAGCACATGATCACACACACACACACACACACACAAGTGCACGTCTAGCTCCAGCGCAAAAGCTTTTCGATTTTGTGTTCTTCAATTTGTAGGGTAAGAAAAGCTTTGTAGAAATCTAGCAGTCACGGGATCATAGAGGAAATAAAATCTTGTTATTTTAAGAAATGGCTTACGCAGAAGAGTCTTCAAATGAAACCACATACACATAGAAAAAAATGTTTTATGCACAGTAACATCAGAACACAAAAGACCTAGATGTGAATCTAGAAAAAAAAAATTGAAAAGAAAAACAAAAACGGACAATTCAGCAGTGTTCAGCAGTGCTTGAGTATTTGTTCATGCATATTTCTGTGTGGTTTTGTGTTTGAGGGCAGGACGAGGCGTCTAGCTTAGAAGCTCCAGGTATGTGACAGGCACTTTGCCTTTCTGGTTGCCTCGCTCCCCGATAAGCCAGTCTGGGTCCATGCCGGGCACTGTGTACACCGTAATCAGCTACAAAGAAACAAACAATAACATCAAAAAGAGCCTTGGATGTGTCGCAATCAGCACATTCCTTCATATTCTACGTGTATGAACAAATGTTAATAGACGCGTACTGACAGAAAACATTTGTAAGCATTCCAGTGAAGGATTAACACAGTTGTGCATTTCAGAGACGAATGAGTGACGCAGGCTGCAAGAAAGCCACCAAAAGGGCTAAATAAAAGGGGTTTATTGATTCCTGATAGAAAGTTTAAACATTCATTTACTTTAAACAAAAGCCAATGTCAAAGAGACTGTAGGTAAACTTTAGCTTTTACCGCTGCAAGCAAAATCACAAAAAAATAACAGAGGATGACAATAGAAAAAATGGATTATCATAATTAAATAATAATTACACATATTTGCATTATGCGTAATTGTTTATAACTGATATTCAATTTTAAGCAGGTTGACAGAACTTAAAATTATTATTTTATTTTTATTATCTGAAACATACCGGAACCGGAACATACATCACTTTCACAAAAAAATAGCCTTAATATTTATGATTAATGTCATTCAAACAAACAAAAAAAATTCAGCTTGTTTTACATTTTTTCATTCCCTTATCTGTTTTAAATACTGCTTAATGTAAAGAACTTGTTGTGGCATGAGGGGAGCTAAAATACACGTGGGTCATTCATATCAAATCAACCTTATTTCTGAATTTTCCCTGACTATTGTATTTTTATTTCTTTTTCAAAATAAAGAAAAATTTTAATTGTGATAAAAGCCAAGTTATTACATATCATGAATGGATATTTAATACGCTATACTGTACGCCTGACCCTGCTCTATGATTTTACATGAGTTGCTGTTGTTCTCAATAGCTGCTTACACTTTGTCTCCAATTTTGATTCTGCAGAACTCCAGAGACCGTAGGATGTGGCTCCACGATTAAATTATTGATTTATACATTCAGTGGTCAAAAAAGAGGAATGGCACAGGTCATGTTCAAATTAGAAACGTGTCCTATCTAAAAAAAAAAATCTAAATTTGCATGCCTGTTGACAATCTTTTTTTTGGTTTTGTTCCCATGTAGACACAGGAATCTCAATGTGACTCCATATCTAAATTGTTGAGTTTGACTCTTGTTGTTGTTAAAAAGTGGATCAATTTCCATACAGCTGTTACTTTTGCTAGTATTTATAGTGGATGCTTGACAAATAAATAATTCGGAAAAAAGAAATGTGGCTTGTTTGGCTTTTTCAAAAATAACTCCATGCATAGTGGCAAAAATACAACAAAAAGGACAAGCTGAAGCACATCAACTTACTCTCAGATTATACGATTCTATATTTGAACCAGGTTTAAATCAGACAAAATAAAAACAAACAAACATGTTTTCACAATTTTAACAGCTTTTGAAGCTAGCAAGTGTTTAAATGTGCAGAATTGTAACCATATATGCTGACTATAAAAATTCAAAAATTACATTAAGATATCTTTAATACTTTTTTTCAGATACAGCCAGGTATGCAAAATCTTGATCTGTGAGGTATGTACTGTTTTGATCGTGACAACACAGTTCTTGATTTAATATATTTTGTCCTTCAGACTTGTTCTTCATTCTTTTTTAATTATAGTAAGTATCAACTGTAAAAAAAGTGACCGAGATTTATTTTTTAGGCCATAATTAAACATCTTTAACACAATCCTATTATCTAAATGAATAAAAGGTCTTCAAAAATGATACATCACACACACACACACACACACACACACACACACACAC
>CAIGQV010014292.1:0-13511 GCA_903798115.1 Danio jaintianensis
CAGCAAGAATTTGGAAATGTTTTCACTTGTATTCTAAATTTCCAACTCTTAAATGCATATATAGTGAATATACATGTACTCCAAGTAGGGCGACACAGTGGCTCAGTGGTTAGCACTGTTGCTTAACAGCAAGAAGGTCGCTGAGTCCTGGCTGGGTCAGTTGGCATTTCTGTGTGGAGTTTGCATGTTCTTCCTGTGTTGGTGTGGGTTTCCTCCGGGTGCTCCGGTTTCCACCACAGTCCAAAGTCAATTGTCAAAAGTCAATTGAATAAACTATATTGGCCGAAGTATATGAGTGTGTATGGATGTTTTCCAGTACTGTTTTTGTTTTTCCCACCAAATCTACCCTCATTCTGAATTATTTTGGTTAGATTATATTACCCTCTGAAGGGCATTAAACGCCATAACCAAATATAAATGAAAAATTAATGAATGATTAAAGAAGATACAGACTAGAAACGAGACAAAATTACTGCCAGCGTCGTTAGATAATTATACTTGTTAAGATGTCTTGAAATAAAAATGTATGTATGCTTTAGTAAAGAACAAAAAAATTCTTAAAATAAGTAGCTTATTATAATACCAATTCCAAGCAGTCTATTAAGTCTATCATTCTGTCTTTAAACAAGCAAACTGAAGGGCTTAAAACTGGCCACTTCAAAATTTATGAAAAGTTTCTGCTATCAGGTCACTAACACTTCAGAATAAAGTATCCCCGACCTTACAGCACATGCTAGTTTGTAATGTGCAATGCATGAACCACTTTCAATTAAATTATATGTAAAAGGACTTACCAGCTGAGGCAAGAAAAAATATAAGCCAATGTAGGTACATGGTGAACAAGTTCGAGGAGTGTTCGAGTAGGTTAAAATGTTGACTGTAATGATTTTCTCTTCAACATAGACTGATCAAAAAGTAATATTTATGCTCTATGAGTTATAAAAAGGCTCAACATCCCTCAGTATATGCATATTTACTTCAAATGTAGGCCAGGGTTTAAAACAATCAGAATGACAAAGAAACTTAAGGACGCCTAAGGGACTGTGCTTTAGATATTATAATGACTTAAGTTTTGTGTAAATATAGAATAGATATATAACACAAACATAATGCTTAACAGCTAGAGGGCAATATGGCTTTCACGACATTTCATTATGACAGTGATATTTGATATTCTTTTTGTTTATTTTTGTGATTACGTCTGTGTTTTTTTTGCCTTTAGCATTCGTGCAGAAGGGGATGTTTCTGCAATGTTTGATTAGACATTTAGCATGCAGTTACAGCAGGCAATGAACAACTAACATGAGAAATGAAGAGTCAGAAGTAAAGCAAACACTTTTATCTCATTAACACTACCTCTGTGTTTTTTAAGGGGTTTTTATCATTAAAAAAACATTATTTGATGGTGCAAACCTGATGAAAAGTCAATATTAAGTTCCCACTGTAAATTCAATGTTTTTTTCAACACTGCTCTGCCATCCCAGTCTCACGGCAGTTCGTGAAATAGTCACGAAATTTTATCTATTAATTTGTGTTCATTGACATGAATTTCCCTCTTTTTTTCATGTCACTCTGCACGAAATTCCATCCATTTTCGTGTCTCCAGCCAACCCAGTCTCACGGCAGTTCGTGAAATAGTCATGGCTCTGCAATCTGCACTGTAAACCCAAATAGTTGACTTTAATAGAAAACTGCTTAAACTGCTTTTTACAAAAGGAGAATCTAAACAGCTCTAGTTGAATTAACTAAGCAAACATGTCTTTTAGATGTCTTTGAGGATGTTGTAAATATGTCTCTTAGGGTGCAGAATGATGTCCTTTGGTTAAGCTCATAATACATGCAGTTGTCACTGGAAATATTCACATTTTAGTGAAACATTTTCAGTATTGTACAAACTTTAACATGACCCCTTAACCATCCTAGTATCATAATTGCTCCATCACTCCTCTCCGCCAATAAGCTGGTTTGCCGTCTGGCACAAAATGGCTGCCTTCACGTCATCCAGGGGGATGCTTCAGACTGATGGTGGATGAGGAGATTCCCCCAAATCTGTAAAGTGCTTTGAGTACCCAGAAAAGCACTATACAAATGTAAAGAATTATTATCATTATAATATATAGCACAAGGGACCAACACCCAAAATAAACACATAGGAAAAACTGCACTGTGATTTTGAGTGCTGGATGTGTTTCTGAGTGCTGCTGTAGTTGTTAGTTTTTTTTGTGCATGATGAGCTTAAAAATCCTAAATTAATCAGGGGCATTGCTGGTGGAGGAATGCATTATGGCACCTCTTCTGGTAATATCTATGCTGCAGGGGTACAAGGCATCCTAATTTAGATGGGGGGGTCGGGTTACACAGAGGTCCCAGCTGCCACTGATCCTGGCCACCAGTTGTTGATGCACACTCACCACACTAGCTACAGGATGACCATCCACATCCCCTGCTGCTTCCAGTTTCTTCTTTGTGGGAAAGAAGTACAGATACCCACTTGCCCTCGTTCCAACAGCTTCAAGGAGCCCAGATCTTCACTAAGTTGGACCTCAGAAGCATGTATAACCTCATCCGGATATGTGAGGGGGACAAATAGAAGACAGCATTTGTAACCCCTACTGTCCATTACTGGGAGTATTCTTCACACTCTGTGCTCATCTACATTGACAACATCTTGATCTACTGCCGAAATGAGGCCAACATTGCCACCACATTTCTGAGGTTCTCCAACGTCTCCGTAGAACCACCTATATCTCAAGGCAGAGAAGTGCATATTCCATGAGTCATCCATCCAGTTTCTGGGTTGTCACATCACTCCTCAAGGCATCAAAATTGATGAGGGTAAGGTGAATGCAGTCAGAAACTGACCAACTCCCACAACCGTCAAAGAGCTTCAATGATTCCTATAAGGGGTAGGTTTCGCATTGAGGAAGGTGTAGAAAACAACTGAACATAGATGAACGAAATATTTCTCCATAACCTATAGTCTAAAATGTTATGGTTCGTTATATTGATCAAAATGAACATCAATAAAAAAATCTAATTATGTATTTGTAGTATTTTGTGTATTGCTAAAAGATACTCTACTTATAACTCATGTTGACATTTTTGAGATAGCCCATTTAAACAATACATCACCGTGACTGATCCGTCATTATCCATATTATTCTGAAACGTGTATTTGAACGCCTGCAGCTGGATATATCTGGCTAATGCTGCGGCTGATCAAGCAAATGTGGTCAATAACTGCTGTCTGATCTCCTTGACCTGTATCTTGCTTTCTCATGGCTCTAAGTCATCACAGATGTGTTTTCAGTCAGAATACATTCTCACAGCATGATCTGAATTGGCGACAGGTCCAGATATTTCTATATTTCTAAAACGGTGATATAACTCTCACTCGCAGATGGGAGATTATAAATTAGCATCAGGGGTGTCATAAGTGGTGGGAAAAGGGTAACAGAGGGCATAGGGCCCTGGCAATTTAGGGGCCCATCTCTAACATACATGAACCCCCGCCCCCCCAAGCTCTACACTTATGACATTGTGGATCATTAGTGTGAAATACCTCATTGATGTAAAGACACAAAATGAAGTCATGTAGTGTGAACGACAAAGCAGTCTGCCAGTGTTTAAACTGATGTAGTGTGAACTAGGCGTAAGTCAGTTGTAGTTTTGTGTTCCTCTTCAGTGATTCTGCTTGTTTAAAGAAGGTGTTCATCATTAATGCTCAATCAACACTCATTTATATCATTAACTTCATCCCCAACACTGAGTGTGGATTATACTGACACTGAATAGTGTTAATTTAACACTTGAGGTTTTTCTGTGTACTCACTGGGGTTTAACAGAGAGTCTCGTCTGCACAGGATGGGTGTCTGATGCACAGACTTGCAATACCTCAGCTTTTGCTGATTCATATTGGCAACTTTTTGGATATCTTGGCCTGGGCAGAAATGACACTCAGACAACATACATGCGGCCTATGTCACCAGGGAAAACCTATACGCCTGTTTTTGTGGACTTGTATGTGAACTCCATTGTAGATGTGGTGAGTTCAGGTTTATCTACTCATTCATTATGATGTGTCAGACAGTTATATACTCGTCACTATGTTTATGTTTTATCTACAGCTGGAAAAAGAGCAGAGCCTCTTAACACAGATCAAAATGATAACTGTAAGTGCTTTAATATGTTAATTTCACTTTCATATGTGGTTTACAGGGACACAAAGTTGTGTAATGACATGGGTATGCCTTAGTTGTACTCTATTAAGGTGGTTTACAGGGTCACACCTTGTGTCCCTCTAATTCAAAATGCTTAAAAATCATACTTAACGAGGTCTTTTGATATTCAAATTTTGTCACAGGTTTCCTGTGAGGGTTGGGTTTAGGGGTAGGGTAGGGCCATATCATAAGCCTTTTTTACTGTATAAAATTCATTACGCCTATGGAGTGTCCCTGTAAACCATGTGCACAAGTATGTGTGTTTTAAAATCACTGAATTCAATACCCTTTCCTTTTGCAGGTTTGGGAAAGTGTGGAGTGGAACCAAAATCTGTTTTGTCAAATTCAAACAATTGCAGCTGCCAAGAATTCATTTTGGGTACCAGACCTTGTTATAGCAGAAAGGTATGAAAATATGAATCTGGTCTGTTTTAACATACTGCTATTGTTTCACACAATACATGAAAAGGAATCATTTTACTGCAGAGTTCATAAACTTACTGTAAGTCATTCATTCATTTATTTTCCTTCGGCTTAGTCCCTTTATTCATCAGTGGTCGCCACAGCGAAATGAACCGCCAACTTATCCAGCATATGTTTTACACAGCGGATGCCCTTTCAGCCGCAACCCAGTACTGGGAAACATCCATACACATACACTACGGCCAATTTAGTTTATTCAGTTCACCTATAGCGCATGTGTTTGGACTGTGGGGGAAAACCGGAGCACCAGGAGGAAACCCACGCCAACACGGGGAGAACATGCAAACTCCTCTCAGAAACGCCAACTGACCCAGCCGGTGCTCGAACCAGTGACCTTCTTGCTATGAGGCGACAGCCCTAACCACTGAGCCACCGTGTTGCCCTACTGTAAGTCATTATAAAGGAAATCAGACACAGGTAGAGACACCTTTATTAAATCTTTGCTTTCAGTTTTCCTATTATAAGTGAACAACAGCAAACACCCAATGTATGTAAAATCAATCCCAGCTAGCAGGGAATGTTCTCATACATTTAAATGTAGCTAATGTTCTGTTAAAGATCTGTCAAAGTTGTGAACAAACTTCCTTCCAGTAAAGTTAAAACCAGGGATGGGAATAACAGCGCTATAAATAAACGGCGTTACTAATGGCGATACTTTTGTCAGTAAAGAGTAATCAATTGAATTACTGTTTCCCCCGTTACAACGCTGTTGCCGTTACTGACAATAAAATGCGCGTTACTATAATTGAGAACACTGAATCGGTTTTCATGTGAGCAGCGTCTCTCTCTCAGCCATAGGACCTCTCTTTCTCTGGGGTGTGTGTGTGGTCAGGGCTGGGGCGGGACACATAGCCAACCAGTGATGATGATTGGTGTGTCTGTGAACGTGGTGTAACTGAGAATGTGATGATTGGCTTAGAGTACATTTCCATCGTTCGCCAATCAGAGGCAGAGCAGGACGGGTGTTTACACACAAGCACACGCACACCAATGACCAGGAGTCAGAACGATGTCAAATCCAACAAGTTCAAAGGTAGCGTTTGCAAACTGGAAATATAAGCACTACTTTTCTCTCATTTAGGTGAAAGGCAAGAATGTTTATGTATCATGCAACTTATGCCCAGGAACAAAGAGTCTCTCTGCGTCGGCGACAAGTAATTATTATCTAATGAAGCACGTCACGTCATCAAACATACTACAAACAGACTGTGGGGGAAACCGGAGCACCCGGAGGAAACCCACGCCAACACAGAGAGAACATGCAAACTCCACACAGAAACGCCAACTGACCCAGCCAAGGCTCGAACCAGTGACCTTCTTGTTGTGAGGCGAACGTGCTACCCACTCCACCACCATGCAGCCCCTCAGGCAATGATGTCACAGCAATTTAGAAACAAATTGTTTCGCCTTAAGCAACTTCCACTGAAAATTAGTTTCAACAGTGATAATTACTTCCCTGCATGGCTTTTAAATGGCTTAATGAATGAGAGAGGACAGTGCTGCTTCCGTGACATGGAAGAGTGTTTTGTGGAGTTATGGCAACATTATGCTTGCCTGTATTTTGTGTCTTCGAGGCACTTCTGCATCCTGGTGAGTGAGTACTGGAATTACCATGGAAAGTAACAAATCACTCATTATGTTCTCATGTGGTGCAGGTAATTTTATCTGAGTGTATCTTTGAACTGGCTGTGTACTGCTTTGTTTACACCCACCAGGCACAGGATGTCTACATGACGTCAGATTGACTTTGTACCCCAACTCGGGGGACGTTGCATTTTGGGTGGAAATGAAAGTCGGGTTGATGACAGAACCCAATATCAGATCAATGTCAGTGTCCAATGTTGGACAGACATTGGATTTTGGTCACTTTCCAACGCAACCTAAAAACAACTAAATATCAACGTCTAATGATGTTACAGCTTGACGTTGTGGTTGTGGTTTCCATACCTGACGAATAAATGACAGTATTTGACGTCAATATGACGTTAATTTAAGACATTGGATTTTGGTCACTTTCCAACACAACTGTAGTCTGCTATATTTGTTACCCACGACATGTCAAAAGCGTATCTAGAAAAAATGGCAAAATCAGCCAGTCTGAAGTGACTGCTTCAGGCAATGCCAGTCAGTCTTTCTTTTTAGTGTGAACTGTGACACCATTCAGCCGATTTCTTGTTCTGGCGTTACATTGTGTAACAAGACCAATGTAAAATGAAAAGTTTCTATTTTGTAGGTTGATATTGCGAGGAACTAAGTTATCATTCTTGTGTAATAATCAAGAAAATCTGCTGCTGTAAAATGTTTGCACTAGGCAGGATGATATTAAGCAGCATAAGAGAATCAGTCGGCTGCTTCAGGGGATGCCTTGAAACCATGAAGAGATTATAGATGCGCTGTTGAACTCCATCAGAAAACACAACAGATTTAGCATGATTTGATGTGTTCAGAAAGTGTGACCAAAGTCATTTACTCCTAACATACATGTATACATGTATTTTCAAGAGTGCTCTACTAACTAGCATTATTGATTTTGCCAAGTACGATGCGATCCTGGATTAACATCTATGTTTATCCTGGAACATCGTTTTTGTTGGAAACTGTAATCCATACCTATTCCCTACCCCTAAACCAAACCATAAATGTAAAGTATTCCCAAAACCAGAGGGGAATAATAGTTGGGTAACAATCATGTAGAAGTGCATAAACCTAACTGTAAGCCTAAATTTAACATAAACGGTAAATGTATCCTTTAATTCTGATTGGCTGATTGGAATGTTGTTCCAGGATCAACATAGATGTTAATCCAGGAACATGTCATACTTGGTGAAATCAGGTTGCCACTACTAACTATTTGTTGCATTTAAGTTAACTTTCAATAGACGGTTATTTTACTTGAAGGTAGATTCATCTGCTCATCTGTTGTCACATAAGACAATCAAAATGAAGTGAAAATCTAAGAAATACTATTGAATGATTGTTACGAGCCAACATCACAGACAACATGGACAGCAAATTACTAGGCAGAAAATGTTCAGCAGTCAGTCAACAGACCGTTTGTACTGACACTGCTGCAAAAAGTGTTTGACATAAGACCAAGAAACAAAAGCACTAGTTTTCCTTTTTGTCTGTGACCTTGACTCGTAACAGTCACTGCCTTGACAAACCACCTGTAGAAAACACACTCTTTCATCTCCCTGACACTTTAACTGAGACTTGCACCAGTTTGCATATTGACAACAAACAAATAATGGCAGAGTTTGATGACAGTGTGACTGAGTGTGGAATCTTGGGAATTGTAATATTTAATAAATCATGTTGATGGATGAGCTAAAGTATTCAATGCTTAAAGGCTTAAAGCCGTGGAAGCAATTGTTAAAAGACGAGCACAATGTGGCACAAAAGCAGCAGAGCTTTTATTATTCAAACGTGTCAAGAAATGTATATGGCAACACTTTGGTTTAAATCACAATTAATGGCATTAACAAACCATTAACTAACACTACTAGCTTAGTAAGGTAGGAGTTGGGTTTAAGTTTTGGGTAGGATTAGGGATGCAGAATAATATACTACTTTATACTTTATAACAACTAATGAACAATTAATACCTTAATAATAGGCATAAGCCAGAAGTTAATAGAATTAATTGTGACCTAAACTAAAGTGTTGCCATTCATCTTGATCGGAAAATTTACTTAGTTAGGGCGAGTGACGTGATGCACCTCATTCTAATCTAGATCTCAATTAATGTAAACACTGACCACCACAATGGTGCTTCAAACATTTTCAATGAAATATCAGAATCTAAAAAAACTCTGATCATTTTTAATGTGGACTTCTGTTTGAAAGATGAAAGAACCAAAGTCAGTCTGGTTTATATTTTAGTGAAGCAGTTAATGCTGTTTGTGGAGTTGTTTAATCATCCTCCATTGAGATCTTCAGAGAATTAATGGGGTACATTTTTGCTAAAAATGTTCATCACAATTGTTCAAACATAACTTACTTAATGCCATTAAATGATTTAACTGACTTCAACACTCTGCTGGTGGTTCCCATATTAAATCTTAAAAGTGAGTATTTCAAGCAACCCTAAAGACATTTATTTTTAGATTTATTTTATTTATTGCAAGAGTTCACACTTAGATATTGCTTGATGCTATTAGCAGGTTTGACATGCTGTCCCAGGAGAGAACCCTGAGCTCGGAGATAATTGTGCCCAGGGCTCCCGCCTGCTCAATTAGCATGTAAACTTAAACCGGGTCCTTAGTACAGAAAGAAAATACTGATCTGATGACCTTAATGACCTACCAGGATTGTATACATGTAGGAGATCTGATAAATAAGGAGGAGCCAGACCATTTAAGGATTTATAAACAAAAACTAATAACTTAAAATCAATCTGAGACCTGACAGGCAGCCAGCCCAGAGAGGAAAGAACTGGGGATATGTGTTCATGCTTACAAGTTTTACAAGCCGCATTTTGGACTAATTTTAATCTATTCAGGGCATTTTGACTGATACCCACATACAAAGAGTTGCAATAGTCAAGTCTCCCCAAAATAAAAGCATGAATCAGCTTCTCAAAGTCATTAAAAGAGAGAAACGGCTTCACTTTTGCCACAAGTCGTAAATGGAAAAAACTGGATTTAACGACTGAATTTAAATGTTTATCAAATTTCAGATCACTATCGAACTGAAGCCAGAGGTTTCTGACAACAGGTTTTTGATAAGTGGATAGCTCACCTTAACTTGACAATTCGGGAGGTGCAGGATCCCCAAACCAGACCAGCTCAGTTTTTCCCTCATTGAAGTTTAAAAAAATGTGATGACAGCCAGGTCTCAACCTCAATTAGACATCTCATATGGGAGTCAAGGACATTTCCATCATTATTTTTAAAGGGAGCATAAATCTGTGTGTCGTCAGAATAAAAATTAAAAGCCACCCCATATTTACGAAAAATTTGATCCTAAAAGTAAAATAAATAAAAAAAAGAGTCTTGTGAGCGAATTTAGTTAGGCAAATACTTCTTCGTTTCAGTCATAGGACAAAAGTCAGCAGAAGATTGAGGCTCAGTTTTGTGCTGTGTGGATGCTGTGCTGGGAAAAACAGAAACAGCAACACACACTTCTGGGTTCACACGGGTAAAATGGTGCAATATCAAAGTGCATGAAATGTACTCTTCTTACTTTAATAAGAATATAGTAGTCCTTCTTATAAACATTATATTTGTACACTTCATTATATTGTAAATATTCATTAGCCCTCATAAACTTTAATCAAAAACCATAACCTTACTGTCACACCCTCTGCTTGTTCCCGCAGTCCCAATCACCGCTCTCACTCACCATCCTCCACACATCACACCCGTGAACCTTCACCTGATTACTAATCACCCACACCTGCACCTGCAATCACCTTCACACTATATATACTCACCACACACGGATGGTTCTCCTCGTCTTCTCTCCCGAATTCTCCTGTGCTATTCTGTGGATGTTCTCCTGTGCCCTTCTGTGGATGTTCTCCTGTGCTCTTTTGTGGATGTTCTCCTGTGCTCTTCCATGGATGTTCTCCTCCTCCTGTGAATGCCAATACACCTATTTAAGGGAAGTGACTATTCTTACGTTGGTGATTGCCATTAAACTGAACTAACCAGCTGAACTGTTTGTGTGTGAGATCGCTCACCCTCTGCAACTCCATTCACCTGCTTCACCTTGCTACTGTTGTGCATTTCACTATAATAAACACCCTTGAAGTTTATACTTCCTTGTGTGACCGTGACAGGATTCCAGCACTGCAAAACAATAATGGCTAATGGAGACTAACAGTCGCTCCGGATCCATTCGCCAGCATGGTAAACTCTCTCAGGCAAACCTTACCTGATGCCCCTCTGAAGGCTGGCTCTAACCCCGCTGTAATCACGAGCACGCCCCTCGCTCGGCCGATGAGCTACTCTGGTGAGCCGGGTACCTGTAATGGTTTCCTTCTACAATGCTCTCTCTACATAGAGGCTAACACTCATCAGTTTCCCAATGAAATTTAAAAAATTGCTTTCATGTGATTTCCCCTTCTCACAGGACGAGCCCTCCAATGGGCGGATGCTCTCTGGAATGCGCGCAGTCCAGCGATAGCCACCTATCAAACCTTCATCAGCCACTTTAAAGAGGTGTTTGCTGTCTCACTCACCCCTCTTTCAGTGCACGATGAACTAATCACTCTCCGTCAAGGTAACACCTCCATCCATGATTACACACTGCGATTCCGAGCACTCGCCGCAAATAGCGGTTGGAACCAAGTGGCCCTCCTAGCAGCTTACCGTAAAGGTCTAAAAACTAACATTCGTAAACAAATGGTCATTTTTGATGACAGTGCCAATCTAGAGACTTTTATTAAGAAAGCCACCAGCGTTTTTCAACATCTTTCAGCCTGTACTACTTCATCGTTTCCTGATCATTCCTTCACCACCACAGGAGGAAGACGAACCCATGATAACTAATTCCTATCGTCTCGAAGCCTCAGAAGGCCAACGACAGATCAGAAATAGACTCTGTCTATATTGTGGGGAAACCTCTCGCCTCATCTCCACCTGCCCAGTTCGTCCGCCTCGCCTAATGGTGAGTAACGTTACTCTTACCCCTACAGTCTCTCACATTCCTCATATGAAAGCTCAACTAATCTCTGATTCTCATACTTACCCCACACATGTACTGGTGGATTCTGGAGTGGCTGGAATCTTCATTTCATCAACCAACATAATATATCCTCCGTGAGTAATGAAACCCACTATAAAATTACCACCATCCAAAACTCACCATTAGGCAACGGCAAAATATCCCGACGGACCAAAGAAGTTACCATTCTCTCTCCTCTAAATCATCAAGAAAAATTAGTTCAATGGCAATCACCAACATAAGAATAGTCACTTCCCTTAAATAGGTGTATTGGCATTCACAGGAGGAGAACATCCACGGAAGAGCACAGGAGAATTCGGGAGAGAAGACGAGGAGAACCATCCGTCTTTGATTCCAGCCGGTGAGTGAGATGAGTATATATAATGTGAAGGTGATTGCAGGTGCAGTTGTGGGTGATTAGTAATCAGGTGAGGGTTCACGGGTGTGGAGTGTGGAGGATGGTGAGTGAGAGCGGTGATAGGGGAATGCGGGAATGAGCAGAGAGTGTGACACTTACCTACCCTCGAAATGAATTTTCTTCACTTCCTGGTCACATGGAATTCCTTTAGGGCAGGCATATCAGTGGGTGTCTTGTTTCTGCTCTAGATTTGTCCATTCATCAATCTTCCTTTATTTTGTCATCCAATTAGTTCCCAATGAACGAAATCATGCACCACCAAACATTTTACCCCTAATTTCAGGACTGTTTCAATTGGATGTACATCATAGTAGCGAAAAAAGGACAATATTAACTTCTGCTTCATGGTGACTTTAAAGGTTAGATAACAATTAAAAGTGTATCATATTCTGTTCCTATATTTGCAAGATACAGATATGAAAGAACAGGAAGCGGGTGTGATGTGTTGATTTTTATTTGTATAGTCTAAGCAGTCAAGTCACTGCTGAACAATTGGACTGTACAGTGGAAGCGCATGAGTTGTGAGCTTTGACTTTACAATGCATGCAATCTTCCTGTACAGTGTGAGTTGGTACCATGCTCAAATCGCATGGAACTTGACAGTATATACCCGGCCTTAGCTACCTCAAGAATGGATCGCTGTCATACATTTGTGATCCAGCCAGAGGTGTGGAGTGAGCAGCAGCTCATTATCATTTAAAAAAACATGAACTCAAATAGGTTGCTGTGAACTGTGGTGTTTTTAACAGGGTAAAATAGGTGTTTATTCACAAGAAGGGAAAAGGCAAGACCAGGCAAACATTCAACAACTTTAATCATAAAATATACTAAAAACAAAAGTATCCATCCAGAGCATCTGAGAACTCACTATCTAGCCGACCAATCACAGTTCTTGTGCTCTGTATGCTTGGAGTTACATTTTTTAGAGGTGTGCATCAGGGTATGGTGAAGGTTATGCAACTGCAGGAAGACTACAATGTGGACTTGATTCAGAAATATACAGTAAATTGGCCTTAATTATTATGCACTTCTACATACAGTATATTATTAATGCACTTAAAACCAATAATCCTTCTGAAGTACTGTGAGTAAATAAACTATGAGTCAACGTTTGTATTAAATGCAAGGAATGGCACACAAGACACCACTTATGAAACCCAATTTTGCCCAAGCACAGACAGAAACACAATAACGGTGATTATGTAGAAAATAAAGAAGGCCACGTCTGTGATTCTTGCCACTCGGACCCAGTACAATGAAAAATGTATCTCATTCTCATCTCTGACGGAATCTGGAAGAATATGCTGATTTCTGACACTATCTATGAGAGGAAATACAAAATAAGACAGGGTAAATGTTACTTTTAGTGTACTCTGAATCATCCGTGCAAATCTGTTGAATCTTTGTTAAAGGAAAAGTAGTTTTCATTCTTACCATCTCGTTCAGTAACAGCAGCTGTTGTTTCCATTAATGCAGCCGATCTCTCCTCAGCTCCTTTAGCCATCAAATAATTTACAAGGATGGTCTCCAGAATACTGATGCCAATGAGACTAAAAATCACACTGCAGTAAATCCCTGTCAAGATAGCAAAAGGCTTGGTTGGAACAGGCCGAGTTAAGGGGTCTGAGAGGTCAAAGGTTTAACTGGGGCTGGCAATTCAAGAGGCTTAATTTGAGCCCCATAAACAAAAGGCAAACAGTTACACAAACAGGAGATGCAAT
>CAIGQV010014293.1:65776-79591 GCA_903798115.1 Danio jaintianensis
ATTATTATTCAATATATCATATTATTATTATTATTATTATTATTATTATTCAATATATCATATTATTCATATATATATAAAAAATAGAGCGCAAGCGCATCACTGATGTGTTTATTGGTCTCCTCTCTCTCTCTGTGTCAGGCATTAATGTATTGTGCTGCTAGAAGGATACAGTCAGTGTTTTCCCCTAGTAAATACTGCAGTTGTGTTGTATTGTCTGACTCAGTGAATTGAGGGTAAATGCTCTGGAGTTTGGGGTAGAATGTTTCTCTGATGTGCTGATAGTTTGTGCAGCGGGTGAGGAAGTGTTCCTCCGTCTCTACCTCTGCCTGGGCACAGTGTGGGCAGATGCGGCTCTCTCTGGGTTGCCAGTTCTGTCTGTATCGGCCCGTCTCTACAGTCAGACTGTGAGCACTCAGCCTGTATTTGGTCAGTGTTGCTCTTAATTTACTGTCCTTTACTGCACTCAGATATGTTGCTGTCGTATAATCTCTATTTAAGTCTAAATAACATTGAAGTTTACTTTGTTTCCCTGCTGCTTCATTCCAGTAAATCAGATATTCTTCTTTTCGTGCATTTATCATTTGATTGGCTTTAGTTCTGTGGATGAGCACGTCCGTGTCCTGATGCTGCCTGCTGTTAGTCATATTTGCTATGTTGGTTTGTGTTTGCAGCTTCAGGACCATCTGAATCAGGGGGCTTTTTTCAGTGTCCATTTCTTGGTTTTTGAGGGCTTTAAAATGATAAGAGTTGGGGTCACTCATTTTTATATGTTTCCAAAATTTGACGGCCCGTTTCTCAATGCGCATGAGTAGAGGATACTGGCCTAGTTCTGCCCTGCATGCATTGCTGGGCGTGTTCCTCTGTACCCTGAGGATGCTCCTACAGAACTCTGCATGTAGGCTTTCAATTGGATTTTTATCCCATTTATCAAACTCATGACTGAGGAGAGGACCCCACACTTCACTCCCGTATAGCACTATAGGTTCAATCACTGACTGGAACATTTTGAGCCAGATTCCAACTGGATTTTCTATTTGTGTTGATTTTTTAATGGCGTAAAAAGCCCTTCTTGCTTTCTCTTTCAGTTCATTCACAGCCAGATTTAGTCTTCCATTAGCACTTATTTTCAACCCAAGGTATGTGTAGCTTGTGGCAGGTTCAATTTTTGTCATACCAAGGGTGAAGTTGTATTTCTTTCCCTGACATCTGGGTTTTTTCTGGAATATTAGGGTTTTGGTTTTCTTTGGGTTAACGGTCAGGGCCCAGGTCTGACAGAAGCTGTGCAGGATATCCAGCTGCTGCTGTAGACCCTCTTCTGTTGGCGACAGCAGCACCAGATCATCTGCAAACAGCAGGAACTTCACACTGGAGTCGTATAGTGTGAGACCCGGCGTATCTGCTTGCTCTAGAAGCATTGCTAATTGATTGATGTAAATATTGAAGAGGGTCGGTGACAGTGGACAGCCCTGTCTCACACCCCGTCCCTGGGTAAAGAATTCTGTTCGCTTATTTCCAATTTTAATTGCGCACTGATTGTTGGAATACATTGTTTTTATAATGTTGTATGTTTTACCGCCAATACCTGATTCTAGAAGTTTAGACCGCAAACCTTCATGCCAAATTGAATCAAACGCTTTCTGAAAATCTACAAAGCAAGCAAATATTTTGTTTTTGTTTTGATTGACGTATTTGTCCATCAGAGTCTGAAGGGTGAAGATATGGTCTGATGTTCTGTAATTTGGCAGAAACCCAATCTGACTTTTGCTGAGGACATTGTGCTCTGTAAGGAAGCCTATGAGTCTGGTGTTGATGATGCTGCAGAACAGCTTCCCCAGATTACTGCTCACACAGATGCCTCTGTAATTGTTAGGGTCTGATTTGTCTCCACTTTTGAATATGGGCGTTATTAATCCTTTATTCCATATGTCAGGAAAATGACCAACACTCAGAACCAAATTGAACAGTTTCATTATAACCAATTGGAATTTGTGATTTATGTTTTTAATCATTTCATTAAGGATACCGTCTGGACCACTTGCCTTTTTTGTTTGTAGGACTTGTATTTTATCTGCTAGCTCTTTTTCTGTGATTGGGTAGTCTAACGGATTTTGGTATTTGCCAAATATTTGCTCTGTATGGGTTAACTTATTATATATATGCGATTGTTCCGTACTCATGTTTATTTTACTAAACAGTTTCTCAAAGTGGTTTTTCCAGGTGTCTCCATTTTGTATTGTTAGCTGTTCATGTTTCTTTTTATTAAGGAGGTTCCAGTTGTCCCAGAAATTGCTTGAATCCACCGATTCTTCAATTGTTTTGAGCTGTTTCTGGATGTACTCTTCTTTCTTTTTTCTGATTGTGTTTTTATATTTTTTAAGCTCCTCGCAGTACCGAAGACGTACATCTGTATTCTCTGGTTGTCTGTGTTTATGATTTGCTAGTTGTCTTAAGTTTTTCCTTATTGTTTTACAATCAAAGTCATACCATTTTTCATTCTCTTGTTTTTGTTTAAAATTTTTCTTAGTAGTTTTAATATTAGATATTGTTGCCAAATAATCAAATATGTAATTTATGTTTTCTACAGCTAGATTAACACCATCTCCATTAGGAGGATAACTATTTTCCATAAATTCATCCAAAAGTAAACCTATTTGGGGGTCTTCAATTGCGTTCCTGTATTTTTCAGAGCTGTCTTGTACCCATCTATAATTATTTATAATGTTATACAATTTACTGGATTGTGAAAATATATTAGTATTCTTGTTCCTTTTTATATAAAGTGTAATTTGGCTGTGATCTGATAGAGGTGTTAGTGGTTTAACAGTGAATGCACTGAAAGAGAACAGATCTAAATCTGTGATCATGTAGTCAACTGCTGAGCTACCGAGAAATGAGCTGTAGGTGTATCTCCCCAGAGAGTCTCCTCTCACCCTGCCATTGACCAGATACAGACCGAGGCTTCGACAGAGCTCAAGTAGGAGCTTTCCGTTCTTATTTATTTGGGCATCAGAGTTATTCCTAGAGGTATTTACACTGTTTTGTTGATAACTCTGTCTGTGTTCTCTCTCTCTCTCTCTCTCTCTCTCTCTCTCTCTCCCTCTCTCTCTCTCTCTCTCCCTCTCTCTCCCTCTCTCTCTCTCTCTCTCTCTCTCTCTCTCTCTCTCTCTCTCCTCACACCAGCCTCAACACACCTGCAGGAAAGCTCGTTCTGTGCTGCTTTGCATATAAACTGCATTTTTCTGAGATGACAGCAATTAAGAAAACAAACATATGTTTTTAATCCTGTTGGTGAGCGGTAGCAAACCTTCATATTTATTTAATGCCATGGGTGTCCGAGTCTGTTCTTCAGGATGTCTCGGTTAGAGATTTGACTGTTTATGTTGATAATTCCAGGACTGATCTTCATTCTTTATGTATTGTTGATGCTCCAGCGTTAATCAAACAGTAATGAATGAGTGCTGGACTCCACGAACACTCCTCAGCACATGCGCCGTTATTTCTGTGGCTTCTACATTTATAAAGGGGTATGACGGCATTGGTCTGTGTGTGTGTGTGTGAATCTGAAACAACATTTACATTGAAGTGCTTGTATATAATCTATATAGAATAGAATATATAATAGAGAACCATTCTTTATGGATTAATGTGAATCCTGTATTTTTGAGCATCTTCTGAACTCAGATGAAGATGTTACGATTGTCATCATTTTTTTCTGTAAATTGATGAGTTTAAAGATGGTTTGCTGTCTTTGTGTTCTTTCTCCATCATGGGTGAAATATTTGATGTTCATTATTGTTCCACAGAGAGGCGTCTGTAGCCGTAACGGCCGGCGGAGACCATAAAGCCAAAGTCTTCTGCCTGCAGAGGCCGGACCGGTAGGACCAGTGGACCCTGTACGGCCCTGTGGCCTTCATCACCTCTGAACACTGATGTTTTAATCCTCTGTGTAGCTCTGACTGACTGCTTGCTCTTGTCTTTGGCTTTGACTGCATACAGGAGAGTTTGACTGATCTGTTGTAGTTATTTGTGTGAGGGTGAATGTCAGCAGTTCTCCATCCTAACCCTGGAGCTCTGCTATAGAGAGTTCAGCTCTTCTGCTGCTCCGCGTCTATAAACCCAGACAGAGATCCTCACGTTTCCCTCTGCACCTCAGATTCAGCTGTTCTCTTTCTGTTAGAGCTCTGAGGATCATCAGACTCTTCATCCTGCTGTGTTTAATGGTCAGTCAACACAAACATGCTGTCAGATCTATTGTTCTTCCATTGTAAAGAGGTATTTTCAGTGATTAAACATGGAAAAAAATCTACTTTGAATAAACACAAAACTGATATTAAAGCGTCTGACGGTCAGGTCTGTTCTGGGGTCAGTGTCTGTATTCTTGAATGTGCACGTCTGCTTGTGTGTAGACCATCAGATGCGTCAGTCCAGTTCTCTAGTAAGACAAGAGCAAGACTGATCCCAGATCAGGAACTGTGTGTCCTCCATTCCTCCGTGACGGTGATCCAGACCATCTGTGTTTCACTCAGAGACACAAAGCAGAACTTTGGCTTCCTTCAGAATTATTCAGATTTTTCTTCTAAGAAACCAGAGAAACGCAAACTGCTGTAGAACTGAATATTAGCATGTCTAGAGTTTACTTATTTAAATCAGACCTGCTCTACTGGTAAGAATGACACAGATGATGGTAATGTCCCTGATGTAGAGTGAGTGTCCTGAGTTTACATTATCAGTGCTGGAGTCTCGGCCGTCTGCTCCTCCTCAGCCGTCATTTGCACACAGCAGTTCTGGAGGTTTATGAGTGCGGATCTGTTCATTTCTCTGCTTCTGTGCGCTGTGGAGGATCTGAAGGATCTGCAGATGATGGACGCTCCTGCAGACTCTTCTTACGGTCAAGAAAATCTAAAAAACCTACATCTGCACCTCCACTTAGGCTGGCCAAAGGTATGTTTTCTGTCTTGTTTTTTGTCTGCTTCACGAAACGCTTTTGAGGAAACCCAACAGAGTTATGGTTCGGAGATCATTGTTCGCTGTTATAAACATGGCAAATGGTGCTTTTATAAGCAACAGGTATTCTAGCATCTGCTTTAATTGTTTAATTGCTGTTGTTGGTCTTCAGATGCTTTTAATAGACATTTTATAGAGTAAAATAAAGTTTTATGTCAGACTGAAATTATACATGAACCAGTATTGCATCGAAGGGAAAGATGGTATCATGTAAGTACAAGGATTTTCTAAACGAAACTGAATTCGCTGCACTTTGCCACAGTACCCTTGTCTAGAACACTTCATATTAGCAGTGCAAATCTTTGGTTTTACTGTTCCCAGGTTTATTCACTGTAGTTTCACACAAATGTTTTCTCTCAGTTAACAGCTTGTCATGTACCAGAAGTGTTCATTTCGTGTGTTTTAAAATCTCAGATTCGTACAAATAGAAAACCCTTTCTGATAAATCTGGCATTGTTTATTATGACGTCACTCATCTTTGGAAAGTTTAACATCGTCAAATTATAAAGTGAGCCAGAATATTTAACCCAAATTAAAGAGACTTCATCTGATATCATTAATGTTTCCTTATTAAACTATATATGCATTCACGAATCAGACTTTACAGTAGTGATATTTCTGTCATATTTGTACGATGCCGCATGGCTCTGTCTTGTCCTCCAGTGGGTTAGCACATAAGTGCAATTTATCTAATGCTAATGCAATAGCTGCTAATATGTGTTGTGGTGAGAGATGTGCTGCTCTCCACACAGGTTCAGCTCTTCTCTTGATGGAGGTTTTCTGTGGATGGAGGCAGTAATGATGCAGAACGTTTCAGTGAGCGAGGTGGAGGTCCAGCTAATCTACTCCGCCACGCTGCCCGTCTCCTGCGCTATAATCCTGCTGGACCTGCTGCTGATCCTGGCCATCGCCTGCAGCCAGCGGCTCCGCGGCGCACAGCACTTCTTCTTTCTCAGCCTGCTGGTGTCCGGCATCTGCACCGGCGTAGCGCTGCCCTTCATCCCCTGGATGGGCCTGAACCGCCCCCTCAGCTTCACTTCCTGTCTGCTGGTGCACGTCTTCCCCAACTTCCTGTTCCTGGCATTCCTGTGTAACTTGGTGCTGGTGCACTACGAGCGGTACCGCAGCATCGTGAGCCCCCTGCGGCACAGACAGCTGTGGCTCCACCGCCAGTTCCTGCTGCTGCTGCTGGCCGTGTGGGCGCTGCCGCTGCTGTTTGCCCTGCTGCCTGCCTTTGGCTGGAACAACAGAGCGCTTCAGAACAGTGAGTGCTGCCCACGGCCCAACAGCACTGTTCTGCCCCACTGCACGGCGCTGCCCGGAGAGTGCTGTTCGTACCGCAGTGTCTTCCCCAATGCCTTCATCTATCTGGAGGTGTACGGGCTGCTGGCGCCCGCCATCCTCTCCATCGCCGCGATGACGTGCCGTGTGCTGTGGATCACGCATGGGCAGCTTCGGGGCATCACGCGCGTGCACCGGGCTGTGGCGGACCGAGAGCAGCGGCGGCGGATGGAGCTGCGCTACGCCTGCTGTGTGGCAGCTGTGACTCTGGCCTTCCTGGCCTGCTGGGGGCCCTATATAGTGTACACTCATGTGGGCGTGGAGCTCCTGCTGAGGCGAGCGGGGCGCAGCGGCCGCACCGGACACATTGTGCTGTCCTGTGTGGGCATTGGTGGCACCGCCGTCGTGCCGCTTCTCCTGGGTCTCGCCAACAGGGAATACACTGATCCAGTCAGAAAACTTATCCGCAAACTGCAGAAGCGCTGCAGAAACACACACGCGAGTCCTCCAGTCTGACTTTACATTAAGGCTCATGTATCTATAGTTCAGCTGAAGATAAACCGTGAGCCGCTCAAGATAAATCAGTGAATGCTCTGTGATTATGCACTAGTGATGGGTCGTTCTTGAACGATTTGTTCATTTTGAATGAATCTTTTGTATGACTCGAGAACGATGAGTCCTCTTATGGAGTGATTCGTTCATTCGCCTTGCACTCATTTGTGCAGGTGGAGGAGAAGATTAGTTAATATTTCGAGTCCTCTATTGGGTTTGAGTCGTTCGTTCATCACGTGAAAGACAGAAGCCAATCATATGCATTTAGAGCCAGAAAAAGATTTGATCTGTTAATTTCTCGAGTCCTCTGTTTGAGTTATCTCTTTTTACATGCTGTCATGTGATGAACGAACGACTCAAAAACCAGAAGACTCGAAAGGTGAACTAATCATGGCTCCTTTTAGCTCTGACTGTGTGCATTGGTTATATGGGACTGCCTGTGTGACGTGAATGAACCACTCAAATCTGAAGACCTGTCAGAAGAGGTGAGCAGACATAATCATAGACAAAAGACCAGGTAAACAATAAATGATTATTTTCTCTCTTATAGCATTCTAGTTATGACTTGTTTGTAGTGTGATCAACATTTGGTGTAGTTGTTACGAGTTGCTTCCAAACGCATCTACTTTTTAATAATATTTTGGCAAATTGAACGAAATGATTTGAAAAAAAGATTTGTTCATCTCAATGAACGAGACTCAAAGGTCCGAGTCAGTAAAATGATTCGAACTTCCCATCACTACTATGCACTGGATGGCAAGAATGACATAAAATAATTTAAAAGAGGTTTTGCGTACCCCGATCCTGTCTGAAGATTTATTTCAGAATTATTTCAAAAATAAAAATTATCATCTCATAGAAAGGACAATATCAGTTTTATTATTTATATAAACTTTCATGAACCTAGAAGTAACCCAGATCTCCATAAGCAGATGAACAACAACCGCGTGTCTGTACTCGTGTCCAATAACCGCGTGTCTGTACTCGTGTCTATTAACCGCGTGTCTGTACTCGTGTCCAATAACCGCGTGTCTTTTAAATACTGAAGTGTTTTGAATGCTATAAAAACATTCTTTGTCCTTGGATTCTAGTCCTTGTTTAAAAGGATGAGGGATGGTTTGATTTGGTCTTAGAAAACTAAGCAAAAAGATAATAAATTTACATTAGTATGACAGTGATGGTAAACAGCCTCGTGATGCCAGATAACTGTGAAAAACATTATAGGAGGCTAATACTGTGATAAAAGTGTACTGTAAAAATATATATCTTAAGATGTTAAATTTGTCATCTTAATACTTGATACTAATATGCTTTGGCATAATCTATAATGTATAAACACTGATAAGCCAGTCATCTACTTTTGCCTAAATACCAGCTTTACCCTCATTTTTTAAATGTGTGTAACTGTACTGCTCCACCTAAAGCTGGAGTGATGGACCTTCATCAATAGCCCAACGTTTATTCTGAGCCTGGTTCTTTTCTTTCAGCTGATTGAGTTTGGCTTCCTCTGCTTTCTGGTCTGCTTAATCAGGAGTGAAAGTAAGTGTAAACATTTAGAAATGTTCTGTTTTTTTGCCTACTTTCTAAATGTGATAAATGTGAATTTAACCCTGAACTGACCTGAGCACTGCCGCGGTTGTCTTTCAGAGCTGCTTCAGTTGTGTTTACAGCTGCTTCGACACGATCTTCGTCATAAAATGCTTAACACGGATCATGTGCACTTAACCTGAAAAAACCTGAATGAGGCTTTGGATTCCACACACAATCAAGTGTTGCAGTCTTTAAAAAAAACATTTTACAGATCAACATGGGTTCACGAACACTGTGTCTACTTTATCTGCAGAGAACTGCACTTAAATGTTAGCATTTTGTTCTTGTTAATCACACTGTGAGAGACGGGATTCAGGACCCCGAAGCGCAGCAGCTCTACATGTCAGACCATGAGGATATCAGCCCTGACTGTATTTGCATTGTTAAAATCTTTGAGTACTTCTGAAAATCAAGAGCCTGAGTATATATGCTGCACTGCACCAGTTACTGTGGTAAATCCAAGTACTTTTACTGTCTAAGCTAATCCAAGATTACATTTCTGTCAGCTGTATTTTGCACTGTATGTGGCACAGCAGAGGTGTACTGCGCTCCTGATTTAATCCTGAGGTGGAAATAAAGTAAATGGAATTGTTGCCGCCTAAAATCTGCTTTGATCTTTTGGACAAAAACAAATGTAAGGTTGAGGAGAAACAGGCCAGGCTGCCATAGCTGTGGATGGAGAGAGAGACAGATAGAGATATATGCGCTGTGTCCTGTGTGCTGCTGTCAGTGTTCTGCATTCCGAAGCGTTCTGCTGCTCTTCTCCCCTACATGAAACACAAGGCTGCGCTTGATTTAGTCCTTATGTGTTATGGCTCTGGGTCTAGAGAACAAATATTTGCTGGAAAACTCATTCTAGAGTGGAATTTTTTTGCATAATATTAATAACATTTTATATTTATTGATCATTTTTAGCACCTAATCTGAGCTCAGTCATTTATAACAAACTACACACTAGGTTTCTGAAATTGGACTTCCAGTTGAAGCCTTTATAAATCACACAAACATTTAAATACATTTTTGTCATTTGAATTGAGAAAGGAATTGGATGGACTTTTCTTGGCGTAGATGTTCTTTACATAATTTTTAGCTTAAACTGTTTTCCAAAAATAATGCTTTAATGTCATTATATGTTTGCTGTAGCGCTGTGACGGTGACAATTTTTTACTACCGCGGTGGGAAGTCACCAACAACCGCCGGTGTTGCGGTGGTGGTGAGGGGTTGGGTCAATTATGCTGTAAAATAATCTGTGACAGAAGAATTCTTTCTGTCATTAATTACTAACACTTCTCTCATTCCAACCTTCAGAACACAAATTTAGATATTTTATAATATGAAAAAGCAATTAAATTATGAAAATTGTGAAATTAAAGCAATAGTCCAGAGATCTGGTCCCCGCGTCAGGTCAGGGTGCGCCTGTATACAGCCTTTAAAACGCGCACGCGGCGGCGGATCGAGGCGCACTCTAAACTCACAGGGGAGAAAACTGCACTAGGATGACATGAAGGCGAGCAGCCTAATTCATTTCATGTTTTGGTTAACTAATTCTTTAAATACAACTCTCTTGAGCTCTAAAGGGGAAAAAACGCTAAAGAAATTTGCCGTTAAATTAATGTTAGCAGAGACGCAGCTGCCAGTCATTTTCACATTAGTTTTTTAGTAGGGGATTAATATTAGGGTAGCCTACTAAAAATGTTTAGTTGGACACTGCACAGTCCTACAGTAGTCTACAATATAATTATTATAATTGATTATTATTAATATTATTAAAACTAAGCTATAAAATTGACAAAACGCAAAACCCTTTTTAATGTTTGCTTTCATTTTGACATGGCTAAAGTGCAGTTTTACAGTTGTGAAAAGAAACATCCCATTATGCAGCAGCATTCTCAAGCTGGGACACTTAATAAATGCCTTTTGAGTTTAAAGATGATCGGCGTGCGAAGTCAAGTTTACAGTGTTATAAATGAAATGGGTATATAGTGCATTGAGTGAGTGGATTTGCCGCGGATCAACCTCTCACATGCGCTGCAGGTATAGGCTGAATGATCATCTAGGGCAGACAGGCTCTCTGTTTTGCTACACTAATGCCCGAAAATGTAACTAAGTAACACATTTAGCTACTATTTTTTTAAATGACATTGAATTGTAACATGTAGCTTTTTTCTAACACTGATATTGGTTGGGTAATGAAGCGTGATGACTCGGTTATGATTTATTTACCGGTAGTGGGAAGTGAAAGTGGGTTAGCTTGCATGTGTGGGCATAGTTTGACTTCTTTACCTAAAACTTTAAACATTCACGTTGTTTGAAATAAATAAGGAGAATAAAATATAATTTAAACTACTCGTCTGGCGCTGAAGCCATGCTTCGTCTGCGTTAATAAACGGTATCGTTGCATAACCT
Source organism: Danio jaintianensis (assembly GCA_903798115.1). Classification (NCBI taxonomy): domain Eukaryota; kingdom Metazoa; phylum Chordata; class Actinopteri; order Cypriniformes; family Danionidae; genus Danio; species Danio jaintianensis. The sequence continues at coordinate 76,613 of CAIGQV010014293.1, forward strand.
TATTGATAAAATCAGTAATAGCGAAACTGTGCATATTATTATTATTATTACTACTTTAAAAAGTATATTACTGGACTAAGTCAGTATAACTTAGGTAGTAATGCAAAGTAATAAATAAGTGAATAAATAGCCTAAATGAAAGGAACAAGAGGGACCAAAATCATCAATGTCTTCCATTTATCACTTTCTCTTTTTTATCTGCCCATTTTTGGAAAGGCCTCTGCGATACATGAATGACTAGCTGCGCGTTTGCGTTCAGAAGACTGGAGTTGATTATACGTGGCTGGGTGACATGACCGGAGATGGCTGTGGAGACTCGACGTGTTTGCCCATTTAACACTTTTTTTTTTTTTTTTTAAACAAACCCTACAAATAGCTTCTTTTATTTATTGGTTCACCTTTCTCGTTCAGCACGAATCCAAAATGTTCCCAGATTGGCCATGTAACACTTGGATTCATGGCTGAACTTGAACTTGCTGAATCGCGCCTAACGTTATATTCTAACAAAAATGCAATACTTTGCAACATAACGGAAATTTCAGTGTGTGACATCACGTACTACCGCCAGTGGCATGGACAACCGCGGTGGTCCACCGCGGTGACGCGGTTGTCTCGGTGACCGTCACAGCCCTAGTTTGCTGACTGTCATTTTTCCAGCTAAACCAAGCTCCATATTTCCACATAATTGTAAAATGGATTTCACCATCAGGAGGAACCTCTCATTACAAGCCTGTCTGGTGAATTTTAGGAAACTGCTTAATGTATCGACGCCGGGACTCCTGACAGAAGCCTTAGATTCACAGTCTCGTGGCTATTGATGCTTTCATTTCAGGTTTTTGTCCTGCAGTTGTAATTAGCATTGTATTTTTGTTTATGTTAGTCATGTTAATCTTTTTTTAACTTTCAGTCAGTGCTCGAGGAACTTTACAGAGCATGAACACGGTTTTAAATCTATACATTAGACAATAAGACAATAAAACAGCAAATGAATGTGTGAAACATACTGAAGCGTCTGCAGTTTTGTCTTTACTGTGAAGCATCTGCTGTTGGCCAGAAGGAGCTCCAGAGAAAGAAAAACCAGCTACACACAAGCAAAGACCTGCTGACTGCACCGTTAAAGTATTTCAAATAAACTATTACAATGATCAGGAGTGTTTTACTTCAGTTGTGACAGTGCCTGACACACTGCTGCTTCTGGAACACAATGATTTGTATTATCACTGTCTGAAAGCTTAGCATTGATGATGTGGACAAACACAGAGAACTAATCTGGCGTTGAAGAGGAGGAAGATGTGACCGGCAGTGGATGCATGAGTTTTGGCTGCTGCTGTACTTATGCAACTTTACTGAGGATAGAGAAAACATACAGTATTGTTTAAAATAATAGCAGTACAACGTGACTAACCAGAATAATCCAGATTTGTAGTATATATTTTTTATTGATACATGACAAACAAGTTTGCAGTAGATTCTCAGAATACAAACACGACCCAGCATTCATGATATGCACACTCTTAAGGCTGTGCTATTGGGCGGTTAGTTGAAAGGGGTGTGTTTAAAAAAAAAAAAGTAGCAGTGTGGCATTTAATCAGTGAGGTCATCAATTTAGTTAAAACACAGGTGTGAATCAGGTGGCCCCTATTTAAAGATGAAGCCAAAACTTGTTGAACATGCATTTGAAAGCCTGAGGCAAATGGGTCATTCAAGACATTGTTCAGAAGAAGAGCATACTTTGATTAAAAAGTTGATTGGAGAGGGGAAACCTATAAAGCGGTGCAAAAAGTATATAGGCTGTTCAGCTAAAATGATCTCTGGAGTTACCTGTAAGTACTGTGACAGAAGACCCGTCTGTGTGAATCCAATCTATTTTCAAGAATCCGCCACAAAGCCCCTCTGTTAAAATAAAATCTAGTTTGTTGCGGTTGTCTGTTCTGAGAAGCATAAAGTATGGTGCTGTCAGGAATCATCAAGAGCTCTTTTATGATATATTGTCACTGTATATGAGAAATAAAATGGATTAAAAGATAAACTTTTATTGGTCCCAGCGCATATTGATATATATTAGCAAAGCAAGCATTACAAAAATACAGCATAGATGTAGATTAACGTTATTAGAGATCACAAGGAAATATTATTGCTTGGGAAAATATAATTAAACAATGGCAGAGCAGGTGGGATCAAGAAGTTAAAGGAAGGAATTTATGTGTTAAAAAGATAGTGGGAAGTATGGAAAATTAAGAGAAAACTGGAGTATAGACCATCTTATTCAGACTAAAAATGAGGCACAGCAAACTAAGTAGTTATAATAAGGAAATAATCCTTTGTATAATCCGGAAACATCAAACAGGACTGTGAACCATGCCATGAAACAGAGAATGTAGGGAATGTACTAGAAAATTGTACAAAACAGGAAATGCAAAGAATTGTTTTAATGGAAAATATGTTAGAAACAGGACTTACTGAACATTATTTAAAAGGCATTATGGAATGCTGCAACACTGAACATGGAATCAAATATTTAATGTTTTTTTTTATTGGCAAACTGGAATTTGAAAGAAACGAGGACATGGCATGAACACCAGAAGATGGTAGTAGTGCAACATAAAAGATGCAAGCTGTAAGTGACACCCAAAGAAGAAGAATACTCTGCGTTCTCCACTGGTTCCAAAGGCTGGTCAGATTGTTAATAAAAATGAATGAAATGAGGGAGAAACTCGCTTTTACCCTCTTACCTAACCCTAACCCTCTTACCTAAACCTAACCCTCTTACCTGAACATAACCCTAACCCTAAAACTAACCCCTAACCCTCTTACCTAACACTACACACTAACCCTAACTCTAATCAGACAGAATATTCTAATGAGGGTGAAACTCGCTTTTACCCTCTTACCTACCCCTAACCCCTAACCCTAGCCCCATAACCCTAACCCAAATCAGATCGAATATTCTAATGAGGGTGAAACTCAATTTTAACCTCT
>CAIGQV010014302.1:0-11264 GCA_903798115.1 Danio jaintianensis
GAAAAAGAGAAAATATCCAGTGAGCGGCAGTTCTGTGGGCGCAAATGCCTTGTTGATGCCAGAGGTCAGAGGAGAATGGCCAGACTGGATCCAGCTGATAGAAAGGCAACAGTAACTCAAATAACCACTCGTTACAACCAAGATATGCAGAAGAGCATCTCTGAACGCACAACACGTCCAACCTTGAGGCAGATGGGCTACAGCAGCAGAAGACCACACCGGGTGCCACTCCTGTCAGCTAAGAACAGGAAACTGAGGCTACAATTCGCACAGGCTCACCAAAATTGGACAATAGAAGATTGCCTTCAGTAAAACGTTGCCTGGTCTGATGAGTCTCGATTTCTGCTGCAACATTCGGATGGTAGGGTCAGAATTTGGCATCAACAACATGAAAGCATGGACCCATCCTGCCTTGTATCAACGGTTCAAGCTGGTGATGGTGGTGTAATGGTGTGGGCAATATTTTCTTGGCACATTAGTACCAATGGAGCATCGTGTCAACGCCACAGCCTACCTGAGTATTGTTGCTGACCATGTCCGTCCCTTTATGACCACAGTGTACCCATCTTCTGATGGCTACTTCCAGCAGGATAACGCACCATGTCATAAAGCGCGAATCATCTCAGACTGGTTTCTTGAACATGACAATGAGTTCACTGTACCCAAATGGCCTCCACAGTCACCAGATCTCAATCCAATAGAGCACCTTTGGGATGTGGTGGAACGGGAGATTCGAATCATAGATGTGAAGTCGACAAATCTGCAGCAACTGTGTGATGCTATCATGTCAATATGGAAGAGGGTATCTGTATGCGTCAGTATATTAAGTACAGACATCCAAAGTCTCCCTGAGGCGCCGCCACCGCCCCCTCCCCTACTTGTTTTACTACATGTAAAACAAGAAAAAGGGATGTACAACACTGCGGTCAAGCCAGCAGCACTTCAGAAAAACAGTCAAGATGGCAGCAATGCATTGTTGAGCACGCGTACTATTACGGTAATTTCGTGAACCGTTTTACTCAGAATAAAGAAAATACCACATCATATCATTTATTCCTTTTTCTGCAACGTATGTTTCATTATTTATTTACAAAAGTGCGTTGCTTACACAATAGGTTTGTCCGTGCTTTCATTATATTTTCATTTATTTATTCAGCACAAACATACTCTTTATAAATACCTGAAGTGCGTTTTAGTTGGTCCTAGCTTACTACAGTACAATGTCATTACGATTGCATTTTTATGATGTGGTTAAACCTCAGAAAGTGAACGAAAAACCAAAGTAGACCGTTTTACCTGCTGTCTATTAGAAACGGAGACTTTACAGCCGATCCGCCAATCACAACACATTAGGTTAGCTGACTAATCAGAGCCCTTTGAGGGCGGGCCTTATAGGAGGAACCAGGAAATATGATGGTTGTTTCCATGTTAGCTTAGTAGCTGTATAAAATGAAGGTAAGATATGTGAACAAATAATGTGATTTTTTTACAAATGAATCACGAACACACACTGTTTTGCACCCCATAAACACAAACAAACCTTAAAAAAACCACTGTGGACCACCCCTTTAATTAAATTGAGTTATACCAAATGTACTCATTTGTAACTAATAAGATTAATTTAAATTGATAAAAGCAATGTTCCTTCTGCTAAAACAAGAACTTGACATTAATTTAAATAAATATAGACTCAAAATTTAAGATAATCAATTAACTTTTACTTAATTTAGGAGTGTTAGGTTAAACATGAGGTCAATTTGACATGATATTCACAAGTTAATTGTACTTGATATAAGGTAGTAAAATTTGCAAGAGCAAATTGTTACGAAGATTTTTTTTAAAGGTCCAATGAAATTAAAATGACGTTTTTTAGATGTTAGTATCAGTATTTTAGTCTTCAGGGATATCTATAAGCTATAAACAATGACAAAATTCACATTTAGAAGATATAAAACTGATATAAACATGTAAAGCTTGTAGTTTGTCACATCCGCTTAAATGGATCAAGGTTTTTTTTCCTCATGATACAGTTTCTCATCAAATCTTGACCAATCAAATGCTCTCTAGTATCTGACATGCCCCGTCCCCTTTAAGATGCTTTTCATTTGATGCGCTTGAGCTCAACCACTCTCACTGGCATTAAACGATAAAGGATATTTACTGACTTATACTGAATTTTTAGAGAAGTTTAGTTTTCCAGTGCCTCCACGAGATTATAGTACTGTAATTGATGCAATACCAGCAGGCCTGGCGAAGCTTTTGCTGGGTTACAGTGAACTAAATAAACTAACAGTTAAAAATTAGATTTTATTAGATGGTGTTAATATCAAAGATAGAAAATATAATAATACATTTCTTAGACATTTGATTCATTATCCTGCAATTTTTAGACACAAGTACTTTTGGAATAACCAATTTGAGGATATCAACTGGAACTTGATCTGGACTTACAACAACAAATATTGTGTCACTAATAAAGTCAGTGAAATCTACTTTAAAATGATACATAAAATATATCCAACCAACCAGTTTCTCAAGAGATATAAAGTTGATCCTTCTGAATCTTGTGTTTTTTGCGGAATGGATGTTGAGACTGTTATGCATTTGTTTGTTGATTGTATGCATGTGACATATTTCCGGTTTGATGTTGAGTGTCTATTTAATATACTGAGTGGTCAGAGAGTTAATATAAAGAAAAGAGATGTCATATTTTACGTAGATAAAAAAGATATAGATAAGAATCTCCTGTTTATGTTAAATCTTTTGATATTATTAGGCAAGTTTCATATATACAAATGTAAATGGTCGGAGAGAAAGCCTAACATCTTCCATTTCAAGGCTGTTTTAAAAATTTATTTTAAAACTCTTAAAGGACTTTCAAGTCGTAAAGCAACCAGAACTGTGAATATACTCCAAAAACTAAACTCTTCTTCTCTATGGTAATTGTTATGTATACCCGCTCTTGTTCTTTATTTGTTTTTTCTCTCCTTCTTTCTTTCTTTCTGTTATTTTGCTTACATATTTTATGCTAAAAATGTGAATATCCTATTGTAAGATTTGTTATGCATTTGATTGGAAATGTTCAGCAAATACAATAAACAACCACTCTCACTGGCAGAGCTGTGAGAAGACCAAACGCTACTGGCTGTTCTTTTAAAGGGGAGGAGCTAATCTATGTCCCAGCCTCTCTTAGTTTTTCAGTTGAGATTACGTCAAACATCGAATAAAAAAATGCACATTTCAAAGCACTTCACGGGACATTTAAGTAAATCTTAAGTTTTTATTTTCAGTGAAAGACTGACCTGCCTGGCGAATCCCCGTTTTCATCAAACCACACGTCTTCTCCAGACACACCAGCAAATGAGGTCTTGAGGAGAAAGTCCAGGAGTTTGCTGCCATCGATGGGGTCCATCTCTTCACACAGACCCACGTGACCAGGACACAAGTGCTCATGCATATCATGAAGACCGTGAGCCATGGCGTAGATGGCATTAATGACAAATCCCATCTTACTGTCCTGGACGTAGTTGTCCTCCAAGCTTTCATAACCTGTGAGAATCAGCAAACCAGAAATCACTTATTAGAGCAGTTCTGTGACATCTTGAGTGTTTTAGTCAACATGAACCCTCATCTGCAACATATTTTACTTCCTTAAAGAGATAGTTCACTTAGAAATGAACATTCGCTGTTAAATTACTCATCCTCAATCCATCCAAGATGTAGGTGACGATACAACATTAATGAAGATTTTTAGCTGAAACTATGGTCTACACTCAAAAAACGACGTTTGCTGTTTATTTGTTCAAACTACTTATGTAAAATGAGCTGAAACAACACAATTCTTGAGGTTTTTGGGGGGATTTAATTGTTTTATGTTCAATTCACTTTAATTTGCAAAAACGAATAAAGTTAGCTTAATTTCTTCATGTTGCTGCAACACAAATTGGGTCACATTAACTTTTTTTTTTTTTTTAAGTGGATTTAGCATAAAACAATTAAATTGTCCCCAAAAAATTTAAGAATTGTGTTGATTCATTCATTCATTTTCCTTCGGCTTAGTCCCTTATATATCAGGGGTCGGCACAACAGAATGAACCGCCAACTATTCCAGCATATGTTTTACACAGCGGATGCCCTTCCAGCCGCAACCCAGTACTGGGAAACACACATACACTCTCACATTCACACACACTCATACACTACGGTCACTTTAGTTTATTCAATTCACCTATAGCGCATGTCTTTGGACTGTGGGGGAAACCGGAGCACCCGGAGGAAACCCACGCCAACACGGGGAGAACATGCAAACTTCACACAGAACTGCCAACTGGCCCAGCTGGGACTCGAACCAGCGACCTTCTTGCTGTGAGGTGACAGCGCTAACCACTGAGCCACCTTTTGCATATTATTAGCCTGACACAGTGGCTTAAGTTAGCACTGTCAACATAACTGCACCACTTTAAGACAGATTTTGTTCGGTCTGCGCAGCGCTGCATGAAGTCGAACGCACCTAATGGGACTTTTCCGAATTTTCCGGGTCAGTTTTGTTGGATCAGTTGGAAAAGATATAGCAACCCGAGTCAGAGCAGTTTTGAGGTTTGGAGTTAGTTTGGTTTTTGTAGCTTGAACGGTTTAGAAGATGCATCTAGAAATTAGTCTCAGAAGAAGAAGTTTATGTAGTATAGACTGATTTCACGCGGCCGCCATTTTAAAAGCGAAATCGAGGCTGCGGTGGGAAGAAACCCGGAAGTATCGCCTGAACACATGTTACGTACCTGGCTGTATATCTTATCAGCGAAGAAATAGTGACACAAATTTATCATTTCACCGCCTTCCGAGTGATCTGAAGGTCTGTTCTGAATGGATAGTGAAAATAAAAAGGGATATCGGACCTCATTTTCAGCTAAGTTAAGAGAAATGGCACTAGTTAGCTAAAGTTTTCTTTCCCAAACACACGTTTTAGATGCCATTTATCAAACTCAAGTTAATGAACTGATTCTTTCACTATATTAGACTTGGCAGACCGGGCAGTTTCCCGCTGGGCCGACGTACTTTTTGGGCCGGGTTGATCATCTTCTTATGATCTGATCGGCCCATAAAACGCTTAGCAGCCTATCGTTTTTTTCTGCCTAATTAATTGACGATGCTGTGATCTGTGACACTCTGAAAGAAAGAAGTTTTATTTTTCAGACAGACCGGCCCATGTGACATAATCAGCAGCCCGTTGGTTCTTTTCTTTATTGTCATTGGGCTGACCCAATCACAAACTCCTATTTTGCGCAGCACATATGGCAAACATAAGCAGCGCGCAGACGTTTGCCTTTCACATGGGCTGCGTCTGCAGCGCGCAGCGGATTGGCAACTGTTGCACATCAATCTATCTCCGTCTGTTCTATCTAGTTACCTATCTATCTATATAAATACACTTTTTATTTTTACTTTTCATCTGCACCAAGTCCCACGGCAACTTCCTCCCATGCTGTTTTAAACAAGTCTTTATTTTACAAATGATATAGATGCTAAAGAACTGTTTGCTTCTCACGCTCTATGAGGAATGTCATTCATGTCTTTTCAGATGCACTATGTCAGAAGACAATCACCTGTGATATCATGTAATTTTGTTTTTGATTGTCAGCATGTAAGCTTATAGTTATAATAATATTTATACAGTTATAATGATATGTATACATGATCAAACCAGTGTGCAACTTAAGCAAAACTAATACTGAAATTGTTTTAAATTTGGTTGTGTAGTTTGGGCCCAAATAAATATTTGTTGCATTTTTTAATTGTTTAAGTTCATTTGATTGACTATATCAAATCTTTAAGCTCTGTTTTGATGTTTCACTGTTGAGTTAAACATTTTAATTTTTGTTAAGGGTCTCTGATACATTGCTTTTATTATTTAACTTTATTTTGTTAATCAACATTAACTGTGTGCGTCAGCAGGCAGTTTTTGTTGTTCATTATTTAATATAGGCTCCTTGAAAAGTCAAGTCAAGTTTATTTATGTAGCGCTTTTCACAATGTAGATTGTGTCAAAGCAGCTTAACATAGTTCTAGTAAAGTCCAGACAAAACACACAGGCACACACAAGATGGACTTCCAGTGTGGATTATAATTTTATTATAATAAATTAATTTTTTAAGTTTTTAATTTGTCAACTCTCATAATTTCCTATATATGGCTTTTGTGCTTTTGCAGAATAGGAGTTGGTAAACATATTCAAGGGCGTGCACAGATGGGTAGCATTTTGATTGTATTTAGTGGGCCGCTCTGGCCCAAAATGCCAGGGCCGATTTTTTTTGTCCCAGTCCAGCCCTGCACGATACAGAATTTCAGTACCGAAATGTATAAAAAAACATCTGTTTCCCGCTAACATTTAAGCGCTGTTGAGCGCATTCTTAAACACCGCTGATTTACCATAGTATTCACCAGTGCTCAACAGAAATGACTATGATTGGCCGTGAAGGTCATCAGTTCATCGTACTTCACTGATGTTTACCGATCCGCGGATGAATCGACTGATCTTCGCGGATTTAAAACGCTCCAGTGTTCGTGTATATGTGCTTGCACTCGGTGAAGAGCAGTGAACTGATGACCTTCACGGCCAATCACAGTCATTTCTGTTGAGCACTGGTGAATACTATGGCAAATCAGCGGTGTTTAAGAAAGCGGCACTTAAATGTTAGCGGGAAATGGACATTTTTTTAATTTCAATACCGGGACAACACTATTATAGACAACACGAGGGTGTGCTACAGAGGATTGTATTGTTTTATTGCTCACCGGGTTACATAGGCTGAAGCAGGGAAGCGTCCCCACGGTGTTTACCTGGTGCCATGAACTGAAGCCTAGGAGGACACTTAAGTGTATTACTCTTAAAGAGATTGTGATTTAGTTTGATGCCTATTATGCTTTTAATTGTTTAAATTTAACTTAACTGAATGATATTAAAGTGATGTTTACACCACATCTGCATTTTGAAATCGCGGCAACAGCTGGAGGTTTGTAGTCCACAGCATGTTGTTGCAATGTTTACAGTGCTGATCCTATACTTCCAGGTTTCTTCCCACCACCACAGCATCGCTTTCGCGTTTTAAAATGGCGGCCGTGTAAAATAAGCATATAACAGTATGTTGGCTTTCTCAATATATTCATTGTTTGTTCATGTAAGTAAATACATTACATTAAGTAATGGAACATTATTGTAAAGTGTGACCCAATCGTCTTTATTTTTCTATGGAAGAAAAAGCCACCCACATCTTATAAGGCCAAATTAACAGCAAATTTTCATTTCTGGGTGAACCGTCGCTTTAAATATCTGTTAAACATTATCCGACAGCCTGCATTGGCCTAAGTTGCAAGCTGAAAAGTACAAATCTTTTCATACAAGCAATATATTTAAAAATAACGTGCGCTGAGAGTGAAACAAACCAAAAAAAGAAGTGCATTAGGAAAGTAAACAGTGCAAATTTGATGATTTCATGTTGACTTCAGTAAATCGTTCAGCGATAAGACCGAAAAAAATATCATTCACATGTTTGCAGTTATAACGAAATAACAAAATAAATAAAAAATCACTGTCACAAAAGCAGCCGATTCGAATGTTATCACTCGATTGAATGGGCGTTATCAGTGGTTATCAGCTGATAAATATGGGCCAGTAGGGTCCTTCTGCGCCTACTAGTAGGCTCAGAAGGCTGTTATTATCCATCCACATGGTTAATCAGCTATAGATCACATATGGCTGCGGACGGGAGTTAACGAGAATTATTTATATTATTTATTAAATTTCCCATTAATTCTATTTTATTAATGTCTACCCCTACCCCAACCCTAAACCCAACCGTCACAGTAATGTAAAAACAGATCTGGATCTGGAGTCTTCTCTATTATTATAGCTGATTAACCATGTGGATGGATGATTACAGCCTTCTGAGCCTACCAGTAGGTGCAGAAGGCTCCTACTAGCCCATATCTATCAGCTGATATCCACTGATAACGCCCATTCAATGGAGTGATAATATTCGAATCGGGTGTACAAAACAAACCCCAGTGTAACAGTTGAGCCATGATATTTTCCAGACCCCGTTGTCATTTTTGAGCACTTGAAAGGGAACGATAGGGTGTCCAAAGACATTATTATTTCTAAGCCAGAGGAAAGAGGACAGAACGTCTATTTTTCTGACGGACAGTAAATCAAAAAGACGGCAGCGTTCAAACGAAAATCAAAGGGACTTCTAGTTGCCATGGCGAAGCCCATAAATGTATGCAACCCAGCTCAGCATTTAATTAGTAATGGACATGATGGTGACATTATTATTAATTGAGCAAGGAAATTAATTATTCATCCGTGTTCTCATTCTCGCCCGTCTCCCTCATGAATCAGAATAAATGTGGCTGACAATTGCTGTATTAATTCAAAGGAACGGGCAATGTCAAGGGACACCCTATGGGATCGTTATCTGGTGATCAGTAACAAGCCAGCGGGAAGCAGTATCAGGCACCATAGCTGATAAATATGATGTGATTTCAAAGATGAACAACAGACTTTTAAAGAAAACTCTCATCATAACAGCATCTGTGAATTTAAAGGGCATTGCAGCAAGCAAAAGGGCGAAAGCTACTGTAAAACCAAGGCATGCTTTGCTGAAAATGCTGTCTTGGTTGATCCCTAACTTCCACAAACCATAATAAAGCTGTGACACTTTGAGGAGAAACTGAAACATTAAATAGATGTTTTATTATTGGCATATGCAGATTGTGAGGATTCGACAGTGCTCTGGTTTTCTACTAGATCCTTTTTATATATTTTTTTTAGGTATTTCAGAGGTTTGTTTACATGCAAGAGAAATATTTAGGACTTGGTAAAGATATGATACTGTGATATGATACCGAAAACATAATATTACATCAGATTACACATCAAATAGCAGCAAAAAACACATAAATATATATATATTTTTAAGAACCAAAAGGAGAAAATATGTAATTTAATTTATTACCTAATTTATATTTTATTTTTACCTAATTAATATTTAATTGTTTATCCCTTGTGTGCTGTCGGGGATGTTTTCATCCACTGTGGGGTGATTTTGAGGCTTAATTTGGTCACAACTTTATCTGTGTTTCAGCAAATGGAATGATTTTTGGTAACAAATCTTATTTTGACACAAATTTTGGGAAAATGCTTTGAATCTTTTTTTAAAACTTAACAATACACTCTGGGCAAATTGACTACCCTTTCGTTATGTTAGTGGCTGTTTTCGCCCCATTGACCTCCATTATAATGACATTTTTTTGATTGCAAAGCCATGACACCATATTATTATTATTGTTGGTGTTTTTTTATCATGGACAGAATTTTTTTGTAGATTTTATTGCCATTATTATGATCTAGTACAGTGTTTCCCAAAGTGGGGGTTGCGGGACAATGACAGGTGGTTGCTTGGTGATTTCCAAAAGTCAAATAAATTTTATTAAACTATTAGAATTACCATATTTTAATCATAACCCACAGAGGATAAAAATAGTAGTTTTTAATAGTAAAAAACAACAACATGCAAATGTTATTTTTTTTCATAGGATTGGTGTGTTTACGTTAGATTAACAACACAGCAATAGCGTCAGCAGATTGATTTTATAGCATTAGGTTAAACTTTCTGACACCTATGGCAATCAAATACATTAAAAATAAATACAGGCCCCAACTGAATATTGAGAATGATCTCTGATTGGCGGTCTCCAAAATTAAACCAAGAATAGGCTTGTGCTGAAAACATTGTGTCCACCAGTCTCTTTAGTTGAGGTTAATATTAAATTAAACAAATTAATAAATGACTATAAAATGGTTGTTAGACTGTTGCACTTTTTTTGTGTTGTCAATATGCTTGTGTTTATATAGACCTATTGTTGTATGAGCAATGTTTGCATATTTATAACCACCTAAGAGGAATTTGGTGGTCGTGAGTCACTGGCATTGTTATTTTAGGGGTCACGGGCTGAAAAGTTTGGGAACCCCTGATCTGGTATCATGATTATTATGAATCTAGTTTTTTATCATGACAGATATTTTTGATGTTTTATTATTATTATTATGATAAGTCTAGTTTTTTTTATAATGGACAGAATTTTTGTATTTTTTTTATCATCATTAGTACAATTAGTCTATTTTTTATCATGAACAGAATTTTTTTTGTAGGTTTTATTGTTATTACTACGATAAGTCTAGTTTTTTATTCATTCATTCATTTTCCTTCGGCTTAGTCCCTTATTTATTAAGGGTTGCCACAGCTGAATGAACCGCCAACTATTGGAGCATATGTTTTACGCAGCGGATACCCTTCCAGCCGCAACCCAGTACTGGGAAACACCCAAACACTCGCATTCACATTCACACTCATACTACGCCAATTTAGTTTATTCAATTCACCTATAGCTCATGTGTTTGGACTGTGGGGGAAACCGGAGCACCCGGAGGAAACCCACGCCAACACGGGGCCAACATGCCAACTGGCCCAGCCGGGACTTGAACCAGCGATCTTCTTGCTGTGAGGCGACAGTGCTAACTACTGAGCTACGTGCCGCCGTCTAGTTTTTTTTAATCATGGACAGAATTTTTTTTAAATGTTTAATCGTTATTATTACAATAAGTCTAGTTTTTTTTTGACATATTCTTTATCATGGACAGAATTTTTTTGTAGGTTTTATTGTCATTCATTTATTCATTTATTTTCTTTTCAGCTTAGTCCCTTTATTAATCTGGGGTCGCCACAGTGGAATGAACCGCCAACTTATCCAGCATATGTTTTACGCAGCGGATGCCCTTCCAGCCGCAACCCATCACTGGGAAACATCCATACACACTCATTCACATACATACACTACAGACAATTTAGCTTACCCAATTACCCTATAGCGCATGTCTTTGGACTTGTGGGGGAAACCAGAGCACCCGGAGGAAACCCACGCGAACACGGGGACAACATGCAAACTCCACATAGAAATGCCAACTGACCCAGCCGAGGCTCGAACCAGCGACCTTCTTGCTGTGAGGCGATTGTGCTACCCACTGTGCCACCGCGTCGCCTGGTTTTATTGTCATTATTATGATAAGTCTAGCTTTTTTTTTATCATGGACAGAATTTTATTTTGTAGTTATCATCAGTATTACGATAAGTCTAATTTGTTATGACAGAGTTGTTTTTATGTTTTATTATTACAATAAGTCTAGATTTAAAAAAAATGTTTAATCATCATAA
>CAIGQV010014302.1:16273-41328 GCA_903798115.1 Danio jaintianensis
GTGTGTGTGTGTGTGTGTGTGTGTGTGTGTGTGTGTGTGTGTGTGTGCGTGTGTGTATGAATGAATGACTGGAATCTCATAACTCAATGATTAAAGGGCAAAATGAATTTACTTGTGAAACTGAGTTACTGTGTAATATTCAACGTTCATTATAACTAAGTAACCTTAAATTCATTAGCAAAAACATAGCAATGCTCCATACTGACAAGCCAGTAACTGTCTTCAAACAATAAAACTCACACAGTAGGAAACTGTCTGTCAGGGAAAAAAGTGAGAGGATTCAGGTGCAGGTCAAAAGATTAGATTTATTACTCTTGCAGATTGAGCAATAACAAAAACTTCCAGCAGAGGGAGCTGGGGAACAAACAGAAGGGTGCAAAAAATCCTGGCAATAAAGTCAATAAAGTCAATGCAAAAAGAAAGTGAATGCAAAACTAGAATGTTCCAGCAGGAGGCGCACGGCAATCCAAACCGTTAGTCAACAAGGGGTTAATACTGCGGTGCCGGCGGCCAGGATGAGAGAGCCCAGACTGAGTGCAAGGCGACTGGAGAGGGAGGTCGCTGGTGGGCGGTAGAGAGGGACTGGAGCAGGAGGTGCAGAGAAGCGAGGAAATCACGGCTGGTCTGCAGCAGGGACGATCTGATAAAGGAAAAGAGGCGCAAAATCCAAAACAAAATCAAAAACTGGCACTGGAGCCTAAACAGAAGCGAGACGAGACAAGACAAGACTAGATTGGACTGGACAAGATTTAAGGTACCGTAAGGTAAGGACACACGAACGATAAGGTACAGGACCGTGAGAACGAGAGGAATAAATAGGGAGACTAATGAAGAGAAACAGGGTTAAGAATAGATCTAAACACAGGTTTAACCCTGGATACATGAAAAACAGGGTGTACCCGACCAAGAGTGGGAGGTAACTTGAGCCGAACTGCCACTGGACTCAAGACCTTGGTGATGAGGTATGGGCCAATGAACCTGGGAGCCATTTTACGTGAGGCTACCCTGAGAGGCAGGTCCTTGGTGGATAACCATACCTTCTGACCACACACATATTGAGGTTCGGAGGTCCGATGACGGTCGGCTGCTGCTTTGGTCCGTCTAGAAGTCCAAGCCAAGACCTCCTCAGCCCTCATCCAGGTGCGATGGCACCGTTGGACAAAGGCCAAGGCAGACGGGACCGCAGCATCAGGTTCCTGTGAGGGAAACAAAGGAGGTTGATAACCCATAGAACAGAGGAATGGGGACATACCTGTAGACGCTACCGGCAGGGAATTATTATTACTCAACCCATGAGAGCTGTTGGCTCCAGGAACTAGGATTCTGGGAGGTCAGGCAGCGGAGGGCTCTTTCAAGATCCTGGTTGGCTCGCTCACATTGCCCGTTGGTCTGAGGGTGAAAACCTGAAGACAGACTCGTTGAGGCTCCGATCTGTCGACAGAACTCTCTCCAAAACGGGAAACAAACTGTGGTCCCTTATCAGAGACTACATCAACCGGAAGGCCATGAATCCGGAAGACATGATCAACCATAGCTTGAGCGGTTTCCTTGGCTGAGGGAAGCTTGGGCAAAGGAATAAAATGGGCTGCTTTAGAAAAACGGTCCACTATAGTCATGATGACAGTCTTTCCTCTTGAGGGGGGGAAGGCCAGAAACAAAGTCAAGGGCCAGGTGTGACCATGGACGAGAGGGAATGGGCAAGGACCGGAGCAGACCAACAGGTGCTCGGTTAGAGGTCTTGTTCTGGGCACATATTGAGCAAGCCAACACAAACTGCCTGACGTCTGGCCTCAGAGAGGGCCACCAAAATCTCTGGTGGATGGATCAGTGATCTCCAAATTCCTGGGTGACAAACCAACTTGGATGCGTGCCACCACCGGAGAACCTCAGGACGCAGCGCAACCGGCACAAACAACCGACCCTCAGAACATTTTTCTGGCACTTTGATCCCTTGATCGGACCTCGAACAGCCGAGAAAGGGCATCAGGTTTAGTATTTTTTGGACCCTGGCCGGTACAAGAGGATGAAGTTAAACCAGCCAAAGAAGAGTGCCCAGCGGGCCTGGCGTGCGCTCAACCTCTTGGCCGAACGGATATACTCAAGGTTCTTATGGTCCTACCAGACCAAAAAGGGGTGCGCTGCTCCCTCCAGCCAGTGACGCCACTCACCCAAAGCCAGCCTGACTGCCAACAGCTCCCTATTACCAACATCGTAATTACGTTCTGCTGGGCTCAGGCGATGAGAGAAAAAGGCACAAGGATGCACCTTCCCATCTTTAGAGGACCGCTGAGATAGGACAGCGCCTACCCCAACATCAGAGGCATCTACCTCGACAATGAATTGTTGTTCAGGATCTGGAATAGAAAGGACAGGAGCAGAGGTGAAACGGGGCTTAAGAGCATCAAAGGCCTCCTGAGCCTGTGTATTCCACCTGAACAATACCTTGGTGGACAAGAGAGCCATTAAGGGTGCAGCAAGTACAGCAGTGCCCCACTCACGTGCTCTCCCGGTGAGCAGGGTCAGGACATACGCCACCTTGGACGCCTCTGAGGCATAACGGCGGGGTTGTAGGGCAAAAACAAGCGCACACTGTGATAAAAAGGCCCGACAGTAGCTGGGGTCTCCATCATAGGGTGGTGGATTGTTGGCATGGGGCTCTGGATCATGGTGGTGTGTGGTGAGTGGTGAAGCAACCTGTCTGGACCCTGCAGCGTCATGCTGGAGTGACTCAATCCGTGCATTGAGCTCGACCACCTGGGCAGTAAGCATCTCCACCTCTCTGGAGGTGGTGGTGAGCTGGGTGGCATGCAGACCCAAAAGCGCACCCTGCTGGGCGAGTGCAGTCCGCACCTGGTCCGAACCTGCTGAATCCATTCTGACCTTATCTTTCTGTCAGGGAAAAAAGTGAGAGGATTCAGGTGCAGGTCAAAAGATTAGATTTATTGCTCTTGCAGATTGAGCAATAACAAAAACTTCCAGCAGAGGGAGCTAGGGAACCCACAGAAGGGTGCAAAAAATCCTGGCAAAAATAAAAAAAATAAAAATACCAAGGGTGGCCTGCAGAGGGCGCACGGCGATCCAACGCACCAGTCATTAAAGTCAATGCAAAAAGAAAGTGAAAGCAAAACTAGAATGTTCCGGCAGGAGGCGCACGGCAATCCAAACCATTAGTCAACATACTGCGGTGCCGGCGGCCAGGATGAGAGAGCCCAGACTGAGTGCAAGGCGACTGGAGAGGGAGGTCGCTGGTGGGCGGTAGAGAGGGACTGGAGCAGGAGGTGCAGAGAAGCGAGGAAATCACGGCTGGTGTAGCAGGGACGATCTGATAAAGGAAAAGAGGCGGAAATCCGAAACAAAATCAAAAACTGGCACTGGAGCCTAAACAGAAGCGAGACGAGACAAGACAAGACTAGATGGGACTGGACAAGATCTAAGGTACCGTAAGGTAAGGTAAGGTAAGGTACAGGACCGTGAGAACGAGAGGAATAAATAGGGAGACTAATGAAGAGAAACTACAAACAGGTGGGAATGAACTAATGATCTAATGAATAGAATGACGAGTGGGTGGGGTGAGACAGCGGAGCACATGGCGAGCTGTCAAAACAACGCCATGTGCGCTGAGAAAACAAAACAAATGAATGTGACGATAACATGCAGGTGACAGACCATGACACTGTGAATAGTAAAAAAAGGGTGTGTGGCATAAAAAAAAAAAAATATCGAATTATCTACAAAAAATAAGTATCTACAACTATGCTTTTACCAATACATTTACTCTTTGGTGTACAACACTACATGTGGGCATATCTTATTTTTTTCTGATGCTCCTGTCACTTCACTTCTCAGGTCATCATACATCTCCCAGACGCCTGAGAATCTCTGACAGTAGGCAACATAATGTCCAAGAGCATCCTGGGTTAAGCCTCCTTTGAATGCAATGACTCCTCTTAGGGTAAATCTCTCTCCTTGGAGCATCAGATTACAAGGAAATTCGTACAATGGAAATTCTGTAAAGTTGCTTCCCAGGTCAGTGTCAATCCATAAACATTCTCCCAGACTGTAACTGTGAGAAACTTTCCCTGCACAAAGCACTTTTGCTGAGGTTGAGTCTATCTTCAATTCAGAGGGACACTGTGATGGACTTTGGCAGGGGGACTCTGGAAGGGTAAGGCCTTCTTTCACCGCAGTCTGAAGATGAGCCATGCCTGAAGCCTGCAGTACAGCGACAGAGGTGCAAACTAATGGAATTTCCCTTGCAACTCGCATGTTGAGACTGCAATACTGTGAGGAGCACTGTTTTGTGAGGGTAACACATGCACTTTTTGTAACTGACTTTTCTATGATAGTGGAGATGTGGCACTGTGGATCAATTTGCAGAACACCAGACTTCAACTGGACAGCTTTGAAAATTTTACTCAGAAGCTCTGGCCTCTGTTTGTAGACCTGTGCATTCAAACCCTTGGGGGCGATGGCTTTCACTAGCTGAAAGAGGTTGTTGAAGTCTTCACCACAAGCAATATTTGCAAAAGTAGCACTATCAAAGAAAGCACAACATAAACACTGAAAAAAGGCATCAAATGCACGTGTTCAGCACAGACACTCTTGACTTTTTGAGTTTAATGGGCTGTTGATTACTTCCATTTTTCAATAGTGCCACTTTCAATTTTTTACCACTCACAGATGGATCTGTATGAAGCCATTCAGGACAAGGAGAGAGGTAGGAATCCCTCTTCCTCTTTTTGGGTGGAAGTGCTAAGCCTCTCCAGTTTTCAACAGCATCTTCATCTGTTGGTTGGATGTTTGTGACAGTGTCAGACTTCTCAGAATAGGAAGCATCTATTTCTGTTTTGTCTTCTGCACTGCAAGTTGTCGCAGGTATTACATTCACTCCTGTGGAAATCACTGTTCCAACAGCTGCATCTTCTTTAGCTTTATCTTGAGCTTTTGGTCTTGCAGAGCAAATTCGCATGTTGCCTTCAATGAAAGACAGATGTTGAGCAATGAATCGATCCACCGGAATTCGCAAGTTTTTGTGCTTGAAAAGGCCACATTTTACATTTTTAAATTCTGCTTCAACATTGGCTGAACTTGCAGTGATGTTTGTGCTGTGGAAGTGAGGAATCATTACCCCCGTCCAGAGTGGTAAATAACTTGCAAGCCAGATTATGTTAGGAATAATCTCAGGGAGGAAGTGCATATTATCGTGATCACCATTAGCCACGGCATGTGTCCTGCTCTCCTCACATATGTCTGTCACCCACTTCCGTAGGGTGTCTGTGTTTGTTCACAAACATCCACTTTTTCCAGGTCCTCACCTTCAGCACCTGGAATGATGACGCACTCTTCTGCAATTCGGGCTTTCAGGTATTTCTTGCATCTTTCTGATATGAGGGGGGCTCCAGAGATGTCATTGCCCTCTGCTTCACTGAGAGCTACAACTGTAATACCATGTAGAGGCTCTCTTGCATCATCCATGGATTGTGATTTCAGTAGCTCTGCCATTGACCTCACAAAGAAATCTTTAATGCGATGTGGTTTTTTCTTCAAACAGTCCCATTGGCAGACCATCTTGATGCAGTGTGCAACATCAACCCGAACAAAACAAGGTGGCACTTTTGCTGACTGTTTACCAAGTAAGACACTACAACACTCATTGATGTAGGTCTTTAGATTAGGATAAGGAGTAAAAGCCTTGACTAGAGCTCCGAGCAAAGCCAGAGAAAAGTCACTTACAACCTCTTTTTGGAGTAGGTGCACCTGCACGTATCCATTCTGTCAGCCAATGTGTTATAGCATTAACATCATGTCTCTCTGACAGCATTTGCACCACTGGGACACTTGCACACTGGGAGCCCTCATCCCCTGCCAGAATACCCTGATACAGGAAGATATGGCCAGACATGCCATTTGGTCTCTGTAGCTTCCTTACTACTGATCCAGTTGCATTGAAGCTCACCGTGAGGTTAGTATATGTCTTTGACAAGAACTTGTACATATACATTTGTGTTTGACTCCAATGGTGACAGAAAAACTTGTCCAGTCCAATGTTTTTAATTCTGCCACTGTGTGGTGCACTATATTTTAACATTTGCAGTGACAAAATAGGGTCCTTGTTGCCTAGTTGCAAGTCATTTCTTTCTTGTTTTGCTTTGCGCAGGGTGGCCAAAATAGGAAGATGGCTTGGTTCAGGATCTCCAAAATTCATCAGTTTTGCTGCTTCGGATGCCCTCCATACATGAGGTTCCATTCTTCCCTCACACAGTTCATTGGTTATCTGCACACGCAAGTTACCAGACATTGCACGCTTGGAACGGCCAGTGTGCAGTGAATCATCAGCATTTACAATTAAACACTTGAGCACCATTGGGCTGTTAATTTCAAGCTCTCTGTCACATTTAATGTGAATGTGGCCACAACACTCCTTACAGTTGCCTGTGATGTCTATTTACTTTACTGTAGCTGATGGATTGACCTTGGCTCTTTTAAAGACAAATGTGCAGGGACATTTAACTGCTTGCCAAATGTGATGATTTATCACATGTGTCCAGACACCAGGCTTCAGAATTGTGTATTCTCTTTTTTGTGTTTTAGAGAACTTGTTTTTGTATGTGACTGTTTCAGGCATGAATTCTGTCCATTTCTGGAATGGATCTTCCAAATCAAAAGTCCAGCAATCTTTTGGTCTGGGGCAAATGGATCCGGCCTCAAAATCAGTGTCATCACTGCTGCCACTTGATTCATGTTCACTTGCATGATTAAAATCTAAAGCAGCCCAGATGAGATGTTCTGTCTGTTCAATTTCACAAAGGTGTATAGAGCCTTTGCACTGATCTTGTTTCGTAGCTGCTCTCTAAGCTCTGTCCAGATGCTCTGATTAGGAGTAGCTACATTGCCATTTTGGACTATAGCATCTTTAAATGAACACAGGACTGCAAAAATTGAATCTCTGTCAACTGCTGGTTACTTGGGCATCTGGTATAAATAAAACATAATTAACCACTTAAACCTGACTCAAAAATGTTTATTATTAATATATATATATATATATATATATATATATATATATATATCTAGCAAATATATCTTATATTACAACTAATACGCTAATGGGACCCAGGCTTTATATATTAAAAAACACAAATCCCATTTCAGTGTAATTAGCATTTCATATTACAGAGTTTTCTGTAGAATAATCATTAGAAAACTTTTTTAAACGCTGTACCATTATTTTTTGAAGTTAACTAAAAATATTGTAACTGTGTTAAAATATTGTACTTACGTTGGCCAGGAATTTGAATCTTCTAACTCTAACGAACACTAGTGTCACCTAGTGGTAGCAGTGAAGTTTACCAGATAATACTGTACTTGTAAATTAATAAAAAGTTAAATCAAGTGAGACTAGTGAATAAAGCAAATATTTTTTTATTGAAAAATTTGTGAAATATATAATAGCTTTGAAAAAGGAAATTCACAATTTCAAATGTACAATTTGTTGTGGTCTTGTGGTCACTGAGAGCCCTTGATTTTATGTCTAGACAGAGAATCCCATTTAAAAAGGGAAGCAGGAGCATGATTGGCTACGATGGGTGTGTTGATGATGCGGACTGACAACTCCTGATTGACAACGGGGTGGTGGCGTCATCGCCCATAATTCCATGTTAATAACGGTTTCTGTTATTAAAATATTACACATGATATTTTTAATAACAGAAACCGATATTAACCTAAATTATTTTGGATAAATTTGGAGCATGTCGGGGGTGGAGGTACGAGAGGGGGCTGTGTGACCGCTAAAATAATGACCGCCTACAAATGTAATATCTCAAAAACCAAAACAGCACAAACAAAAATGTCTGCAACACAAACGAAGCACAAACGTACGAGACTATTGGGGGGAATTTGGATTTTGGAGCATGTCGGGGAGGGGGTTGTGGTTGGGGGGCATTAGGGGCTGGTGACATCATTGCCCATGTGTAATATTCCATGTGCAATATTTTAATAACAGAAACAGCACAAACGGAACTTTTACCGGCACAAACCAGCACAAACGAAGCACAAACGAACGAGACTATTTTGGATAAATTTGGAGCATGTTGGGGGGCTGGTGACGTCATCACCCATAATTAAATGTGTAATATTTTAATAACAGAAACAGCACAAATGTAACTTTCACCGGCACAAACGGAGCACAAACGAACGAGACTATTTGGGGTGAGTTTGAAGCATGTGGGGGGGCTGCGTGACCGCTGAATGACCTACAAATATTATTTTAATATCTCAAAAACCAAAACAGCACATTCAAATATTTTTGCAGCACAAACGGAGCACAAACACACGAGACTATTTTGCAGGCGTTTTGTGTTGGGTGGGGAGCCAACTTCACGGAGGTGGCCGATCTGGCTTTTCTCTTCTAGTTTGCTTTTGAAAACACTATTGGTTAAGTTTAGGAAAGAGTGTGTGTGGGTCATTCCATATCAAACTGATATATTAGGCACAACGATAAGCCGACCAGCTTGTCTCATGGAAGCACGCTAGAAGGACATTAAGATAAGCAAAAATGTATACAGCGTCCTCTGGTGGATTTACAAGAAATGGCACTTTGGAAATGGAAAACATGCCACAGTAACGTATTTGAGATTGTCAAAAATTTACACAGCAGCCTCTAGTGGATTTGTGAAAACGTAGTCCCCAGTACATATTTCTCGGTTCTCAAAAATGTATTCCTGGGCACATATTTCCAGCAGGCCTGGGTTGACTTAAATCATGCATTGTGTTGTTGCTGGATTTTAAGAACATGTGCATTAAACATACTCTGGTGATAAGATGATTTTAATAAAAAGCTAAAAGTCTCTAGAGTCACGGTGGCTCAGTGGGTAGCACAATTGCCTCACAGCAAGAAGGTCGCTGGTTCGAGCCTCCGCTGGGTCAGTTGACATTTCTGTGTGGAGTTTGCATGTTCTCCCCGTGTTCACGTGGGTTTCCTCTGGTTTCCCCCACAGTCCAAAGACATGTGGTATAGGTGAATTGGGTAAGCTAAATTGTCCGTAGTGTATGTGTGTGAATGCAAGAGTGTGTGGATGTTTCCCAGTGATGGGTTGCAGTTGGAAGGGCATCCGCTGCGTAAAACATATGCTGGATAAGTTGGCGGTTCATTCCGCTGTGGCGACCCCAGATTAATAAAGGGACTAAGTCGAAAAGAAAATGAATGAATGAATAAATAAAAGTCTCTATTTTAACGATTTAAGTGCAAAGTCTAAAGCAGAGATGCCCAAACTATAAACCTGTTTGACAAATGTTAATAAAACCTTCAATATTTCTAAAACAAACAGCTTTTAAATTAAAGGGACAGTTCACCCAAAAACAAAAATGACTTCATCATTTATTCTTCCTCATGTGGTTTTAAACCTTCATGAGTTTCTTTCTTCTATTGAACACAAAAGAATATATTATGAAAAATGCTGGTTGCCCATTGACTTCCATGGAAGAAAAAAAATACAATGGAAATTAATAGGTGCAGCTGCAGCATTTTTCTAAATATCTTCATTTGTGTTCAAAATCTGCATTTTGAGGTGAACTATCCATTTAAAGTAGTGAATTCACCTCTATGATAACATGTACACTGAAAAAAAGATTAATTGGATTTACTAATATTTGGTTTAAGGCAAGTGGCTGCAAACAATTTATATGGGCTGATTTTAAACAAACAAAATAAATTTAGCAATGTTCAACTTAATTTGTTTGTTTAAATTCAGCCCATATAAATAGTTTCCAACCACTTACCCTAAAAACAATTGTAAATCCAATTAAACATTTTTTTCAGTGTATTGTATTTTACAAAAAGAAAGCTAACTTGTATGAATTCATTAATATTTTATCTAATATACAGTGCATCCGGAAAGTATTCATAGCGCTTCACTTTTTCCACATTGTTTTATGTAACACCCTTATTCCAAAATGGATTAAATTCATTTATTTCCTCAAAATTCTACACACAATACCCCATAATGACATTGTTGCAAATTTATTAAAAATGAAAAACCTGAAAAATCACATGTACATAAGTATTCACAGCCTTTGCTCAATACTTTGTTGATGCACCTTTGGCAGCAATTACAGCCTCAAGTCTTTTTGAATATGATGCCACAAGCTTGGCTCACCTGTCTTTGGGAATTTTTGCCCATTCATCTTTGCAGTACCTCTCAAGCTCTATCAGGCTGGATGGGAAGCGACGGTGTACAGCCATTTTCAGATCTCTCCAGAGATGTTCAATAGGATTTTGGCCACTCAAGGACATTCACCAAGTTGTTGTGAAGCCACTCCATTGATATTTTGGCGGTGTGCTTTGGGTCATTGTCCTGCTGGAAGATGAACCGTCGCCCCAGTCTGAGGTCAAGAGCACTCTGAAGCAGGTTTTCATTCAGGATGTCTCTGTACATCGCTGCATTCATCTTTCCCTCTATCCTGACTAGTCTTCCAGTTCCTGCTGCTGAAAAACATCCCCACAGCATGATCACTGTAGGGATGGTATTAGCCTCAATTTTAGTCTCATCAGAGAATTTTGTTTCAGATGCCTTTTGGCAAATTCCAGGCGGGCTGCTATGTGCCCTTTACTAAGGGGTGGCTTCCGTCTGGCCACTCTACCATACAGGCCTGATTGGTGGATTGCTGCACAGATGGTTGTCCTTCTGTAAGGTTCTCCTCTCTCCACAGAAGAATGCTGGAGCTCAGACAGAGTGACAATCGGGTTATTGATCACCTCCCTGACTAAGGCCCTTCTCCACCGTTCACTCAGCTTAGATGGCCGGCCAGAGTCCTGGTGGTTCAAAACATCTTCCACTTACGGATGATGGAGGCCACTGTGCTCATTGAAACTTTCAGAGCAGCAGAAAAATTTCTGTAACCTTCCCCAGCCTTGTGCCTCAAGACAATCCTGTCTCGGAGGTCTACAGAAAATTCCTTGGTCTTCATGCTTGGTTTGTGCTTTGACATGCACTGTCAACCCTGGGACCTTATATAGACAGGCGTATGCCTTTTCAAATCATGTCCAATCAACTGAATTTACCACAGGTGAACTCCAATGAAGCTGCTGAAACATCTCAAGAATGATCAGTGGAAACAGAATGTACCTGAGCTCAATTTAGAGCTTCACGGGAAAGGCTGTGAATATTTATGTACATGTGATTTGTCAGGTTTTTTTATTTTTAATAAATTTGCAACAATTTCAAAAAATTGTCATTATGGGGTATTGTGTGTAGAGTTTTGAGGAAATAAATGAATTTAATCCATTTTGGAATAAGGCTGTAACATAAAAAAATGTGAAAAAAGAGAAGCGCTATGAATACTTTCCGGATGCACTGTATCAGGCCACCTATGATGGGAAGTTGAAACCTTCAAAATGACTATACAATTCAATTCTAGAACTTCTATGTTAAGCGGCTTTGACACAATCTACATTGTAAAAGCGCTATAGAAATAAACATGAATTACTAATATGTTAAAGAAAGAGAGAAAGAAAGAAAGAAAGAAAGAAAGGACATACACAACCTGACAAAAACCTTGTCTTCTATCCCAGTTGTAAGAGCAACAAATAATAACTTGACTTCTACTTGATCATTTAGAAAAGTGGCAGAAGGTAGATTTTTCCCATGAATCATCTGTTGAACTGCATCCCAATCATCACAAATACTGTAGAAGACCTATTGGAACCCGCATGGAAGGTCAAGGTGCTCCCGGATTGGCCAGCCCAGTCACCAGACATGAACATTATTGAGCATGTCTGGGGTAAGATGAAGGAGGAGGCATTGAAGATGAATCCAAAGAATCTTGATGAACTCTGGGAGTCCTGCAAGAACGCTTTCTTTTAAGTTATTTGAGTCATTGCAGAGATGTGTGGATGCAGTCCTCCAAGCTCATGGGAGTCATACACAATATTCATTCTTTTTCCACTGCACCATGACTTTATATTCTATACTGTACATTATTTCTGTTAAGTGACAAGACTTACGTCTAAGCAAAGTCAGACCTTACTGTCCTAATTAACTAATTCAAAATCAAGGCATGATCATATTTTATTTTGGTAAAATAAGCGTAATCTAGAGGCCTTTACCTTTCATATAAGCCACTTCTGATACCAAATGATCAACTAGAAGTCAAGTTATTATTTGTTGTTCCTAAAACTTGGATAGGTGACAACACTTTTGTCAGGTAGTGTACATTCATTTTATAAAAATACATTTATTAAATAAATATGAAAGAAAGCTAACTTACATGTATGTATTAATATTTTATCTAATATATCAGGCCACCTATGATGGGAAGTCGAAAATGTACTGCATACCAGGAATGACCCACATACAGCATCTCTCTCTCTCTCTCTTTCTGTCTCTCCTCGTACCTGAGCAGTTCTTCCTATAATTTGTGTTTTCTTGTGGATGTCCCGGGAGGCGGCACTGGAAACGATGCTGCCAGAATTCAGCAAACCAGGGGTTTCTATTGTTGGTGGCGAGCCGTAGCTTCAGGAAGTAGTCATTGAAGGACGTGACCTCCTCCGTCTGCAGTTTGACCGTGATGCCGCCCACAGCCTCCTCTTCATATCCCTCCACCACCTCATCTCTGTCCGCCCAGCCGTCACTGAAGAAAACAGGCCAGAAAGAGTCTAATTACTCGCCTAATTACCAGCAGCTTGCTTTTCTATCTCTCACCTGCATCGCCCAAATAACACAACGCTGGAGTGCTGTGACCTACTTTAGCACACAATACTCAGCATGCACTTTATTAGACATTTATTTTATCATTAGATTGCGGAGTTGTGGGTCTGTAATTATTATTATTATTATTATTATTATTATTATATTTTTGCATTGAAAGGAATAAATAAATGAAGAAGACTTCTAAAATATTACAGTTGAAGTCAAAATTATTAGCCCTCCTGTGAATATATTTTTTCAAATATTTCCCAAATGATTTTTATCAGAGCAAGGAATTTTTCCACAGTATTTCCATAATTTTTTTCATCTGGAGAAAGTCTTATTTGTTTTTTTTTCGGCTTGAATAAAAGCAGTTTTTAATTTTTAAAAAAACAATATTTAAGGTCAATATTATTATCCCCCTTAAGCAATATTTATTTTCGATTGTCTACAGCAGTGGTCTTCAACCGTGGATCAATTGGTACCGGGCCGCACAAGAAATCATTAATTATTTCCGTTTTATTTATTATCTGAGTCTGAACGATCTTTTATTTTGAAAAATCTTTTATTTTGAAAAATGACCATATTCTCTCGCTTACATCTCGATCATTTGAGCGCTCAAATTTAACCCACAAGCAGCAAAATGAGTAAGAAACAGAAGTCTTTGGAAAGTTTCTTTGCTAAGGGGAAAAGACCCAGTGAAGGACCCACGAACCGCCAAGAAATGGATCCGCAACCCATTTGTCAACAAATCAGGTGAATCCAGCATGTCTGTGCAAGAAGACCAACTGCTAGAGATCGCAAATGATAGCAGCCTTTTAGGGGCCATTCGCATATCGCTTCTTTTCACACAAGTTCGTTATTTTCAATGGAGGTGTGCGGCTTGTGTGCGCAAGCGGTGTGACGCGCTTGCGCCTTTCAGACGCACCCAGTTGAATGAATACCGCGAGTGCGGAATTGTGTGGAACCCAGCATTTTCTTTACAGTGTATTGTTATTCTTTAGGTAAACAATTAATCCAAGTTAATCCAACGCTATCTCACCGCAATTCGTAACTTTTTGATTTAGTGGCTAATTCGTATGAATTATTTCGATCTCATTCGAACATTTTAGTACAATTTGCTCATCCCCCAATGACGGTTGGGTTTAGGTGCCACGCCTCCTTTTAAAAATCTTACTGAACTCGTACGAATTAATATGAATTAGCAGATAACAGATACGTTTCCTCGTGAGATCAGGCTGGTTAATCCACTGAAAAAAAATGTTTTGGTTATCTTCAATCAAAGTCTGAGCAATATTCGTAACCACGCCCCTTTTATCACTAGTTTGCTATAAGAAAATGATGCGCAAAAAGAAGGCTCCGCCTCCTACTCAATATTCAGTTTCAGTAGGAGGAACATAAACATACTCAAATAAAAGTCTCAGAAACTTCTGATTCACGTAGTAGGGGAGCGCGGGGCACAAAGTAACGCGGGGTTAACCATGGCATGCTTTCAAGGTTTTCTCCACAGTGTCAGCAGCCGTATTCCTGCCAATTATTAAAAAAGTTTGGCAAAATTTGGATGAGAAACACAGGAGAAACCATTTTTGCAGCATAAAAGTCGATATTTTTTATTTTTTGTAAGTGAAAGTATGTATGTAAAATCTTATATTGTTGTGATTACCGTCTTCTAGGCTAAAAGATGAAACCATTTTGAAAGATGTAAAAAGCACACAGTGACTGCTAGCCAGTTTTGAGGAAAACACGACACAGCGGGGTTAGTCGTAACAGTGTTACAATTAAGCCACACACTGTTGGACACCAATTAAACGAACAAAATATTTTTTTGAATTTTGAGTGTTATGTTGAGAACTTTTTATATTAAAATGTTTTTTAATAGAATTTTTTTTTAAATTGCTAATAATGTAAATAAATGCATTGTACAATAATGGATAAATGAATAATAATGAAAATAAATTCAAATGTGTTTATCCAATAAATAAATAAATAAATAAACATACTGTGCTATGAAGAATAAAAAAAATTGAGCCAATTACTGAGGAAATATAATATACTATTTAAAGTAAACTGAATTTAAATTAATTGTGTGAAATCTGCCTTTGTGTTACAACTAACCCTCTGTCTGTTACAACTTGCCCCGTAGGTGGGTTAAATAGTAACATTTTTACTCCTGGCACTTTTGGCAATACTGCACAGACACCATAGGTCCGGTGATCATAATTTCAGTGCTCATTTGTAGGAGAGGCTTGTGTTTTGTTGGTAAAAAAAATAGGGTTTGTCTAACCCCATTACTTTGTTCATTATTTGGCCAAAACCAAAAAGTGTTACCTTGTGCCCGGCTCTCCCCTAGTTCCTAACTCACCGATTTAAGAGAAAATCGTAAAACGTCCTACATTTTTGTTCTTAAAGAATTTAACGTGTTTTATTACTGAAAGCAAGCTGCTGAATCAGTATGCTATATTACCTGCATTTTAAAATGTTTAATTGAATGTAGCAGTGGCTCAGTGGTTAGCACTGTTGCCTCACAGCAAGAAGGTCACTGGTTCGAGTCCCGGCTGGGTCAGTTGGCATTTCTGTGTGGAGTTTGCATGTTCTCCCCGTGTTGGCGTGGGTTTCCTCCGGGTGCTCCGGTTTCCCCCACAGTCCAAAGACATGCGCTATAGGTGAATTGGATGAACTAAATTGGCTGTAGTGTATGAGTGTGTGTGTAAATGCAAAAGTGTATGAGTGTTTCCCAGTACTGGGTTGTGGCTGGAAGGGCATCTGCTGCGTAAAACATATGCCGGAATAGTTGACGGTTCATTCCGCTGTGGCGACCCCTGATAAATAAGGGACTAAGCAGAAGGAAAATGAATGAATGAATGTAGCAAATATTATTTTTAAACCTTTATTTGAATATGGTAACATAATATCGTACCCTACAGAGGTTTTAAGAAAATAAATCTGAGATAGAGACTCCTCCCCTTCCTCATCAGCCAATCAATGTGTGCATAGTTAATGAGCATGCAGACGCCAACCCTGCCCTCATTCTCAGCTTAAAACTTCTCTACAATCCTCAGTATATGTTCATCTCAGCAGCTTTGTGAACAGGTTTTAAGAAAAAAACTCTTTACTCTGATGTAGGAGAACTCAGTGCTAGGATAAAATGTTTTGTGAATATGGGCACAGATTTGGAACTAAGTAAGTGGTGACAAAAATGACTTCAGAAAGCATGTCAGCATCATTATTTTATTTTTACACTGAGACTGGAAAGTCTGCTAGTAAGATTTGTTGACTTCAGCAATTCGTGTTGCATTATATTCCAATGGTGACAGTTCAAAAATGGGGAAAAACAGCCACTTTTCACATTTTTCTCCAAAAGTTTGCATGCCTATAATTTAAGAAGTATTTTTATGGTATTTAGATTTTGGTTATTAACAAACTTTCTTTTTGGAGTCTCTATTTTTAAGGTCATTTTTGATTAGGGAGATATGAGAACTTCAATGTGGTGGACTTCAATTTTTTTTTAAAGGGGACAAATAGAGGTGAAACTAAAAATGTACATTGAGCAAATATTATCTATATATTAAGTTATTACTATCATTCATTCATTAATTAATTTTCCTTCGGCTTAGTCATCAGGGGTCGCCACAGCGGAATGAACCGCCAACTTATCCAGCATATGTTTTACACAGCGGATGCCCTTCCAGCTGCAACCCAGTACTGGGAAACACCCACACACTCTCCACACTCCAATTCACCTATAGAGCATGTCTTTGGACTGTGGGGTAAACCGGAGCACCCGGAGGAAACCCACGCCAACACGGAGAGAACATGCAAACTCCACACAGAAATGTTTTTCAGTATACTTCAGTATTTAATTTTGAAAAAAAATATATATTAAAATAATAATCCCATGATTTGATGATCGGTTTAACACCACAATATCTGAAACAATAATAGTAGGAAATGCTTATAACTGTAACATGCAAGTACATTTTAGTGCAACTAGCTGCTTTTGCAATGCATAAACAGCTTTTTCAAGCATATAAGTATTATACGTCTATATCAGACAGATGATTATTTTTTAAATTCCCAGTTCATTTGTTGAAATTTGTGTTGCTTGAGCTCATAATGAAGGTGTCTTTCTGTGGTCATGGCATCATCAGCACCATCTGCCTCTCAGCATCTTCCTGGCACAATGCCAAACACTGACTATTATTAGTTGACACTTCATACTTCACAGATGACAACAACTTACTATGAGCAGCTGATGAGCATTGTGCTTTGATTGTCATCACAGCTTCACCACAGAAAGGCCATAATCCAGTGTTTCTCAAACTTCAGCCACTGAACAGGGCTTGTTTTAAGTTAAAGTACTTTTTATTTAAAGGGGACCTATTATGCTCCTTTTTACATGTAAAATAAGTCTCTGAGAGTGTAAAGTTTCAGCTCAAAATACCCTACAGATAATGTTTTATAACTCTTTGAGACTGCCCCATTCAGGCTTTGATCCTAATTGTGCCGTACACTTTTTAAAAAAAAACATTTTTTGGTTATTTTATGCTAAATAAAATCTGTAAATGACCATTTTATATTTTAAATAAGAGTGTGATGAATTTCTATATAGTTACTATCTTAAATGATTAGTTAATTTATTTGATATTATTGTTTATGATCTGCTTTTGTGGTACATTTGGACTATAACCCCATGGCACAATGTTTGTAAAACATGCCTCAGATTATATTTTTGGAAGCACATTGTACATTCCTCCTGATCATTTTAAATAAACATGTCAAAAAAAGAATGTGATTAATAAATATCATCAGTTTACTCAATAAATATATCAACTATATTGCTATGTTGAGCATTTGTTCTTGGAGTTGTTTTTTTTCTGCAATCTTCAAGTGATTTTTTTCCATAGCTGTGTGCCTAAGTTACTAAAGTATACTGTTTTGAATTAGCCTCCTTTAAAACAGTCTCCTTGACCCAAAATAGAGCATCCTTGGCCAGCTGATGTTCCTCTTTCCAGTCCATAGAGACTGCACTGGCATCAAGACAGAGGTATAAAATACTTTACGCCGGCAAGACAGAATTCTACTGAGGTAAATAACCAAACGAACACTCATGAATCATGTTAATGTCTCATTAATAAAATCCTTCAGCATTTAAAATAATGATCATTTCTAAGCAGAATACCTCTGATTCATCTGGTGGTTCCTAAAACAATTATATACAGTGGGTACAGAAAGTATTCAGACCCCCTTAAATTTTTCACTCGTTGTTATATTGCAGCCATTTACTAAAATCATTTAAGTTTATATTTTTTCCTTATTAATGTACACACAGCACCCCATATTGACAGAAAAAACACAGAATTGTTGACATTTTTGCAGATTTATTCAAAAAGAAAAACGGAAATATCACATGGTGCTAAGTATTCAGACCCTTTGCTCAGTATTTAGTAGAAGCACCCTTACAGCCATGAGTCTTTTTGGGAAAGATGCAACAAGTTTTTTACACCTGGATTTGGCAGGTTGGATGGTAAACGTTGGTGGACAGCCATTTTTAGGTCTCTCCAGAGATGCTCAATTGGGTTTAAGTCAGGGCTCTGGCTGTGCCATTCAAGAACAGTCACAGAGTTGTTTTGAAGCCACGTCTTCATTATTTCAGCTGTGTGCTTAGGGTTATTGTCTTGTCGGAAAGTAAACCTTTAGCCCAGTCTGAGGTCCTGAGCACTCTGGAGAAGTTTTTCGTCCAGGATATCCCTGTACTTGGCCACATTCATCTTTCCCTCAGTTGCAACCAGTCGTCCTGTACATGCAGCTGTAAAACAACCCCACAGCATGATGCTGCCACCACTATGCTTCACTGATGGGACTGTATTGGACAGATGATGAGCAGTGCCTGGTTTTCTCCACACATACTGTTTAGAATTAAGGCCTTTTTTTTTTTTTTTCAAATTCCATGCAGGCTTTCATGTGTCTTGCACTGAGGAGAGGCTTCCATCGAGCCATAAAGCCCCAACTGATGGAGGGCTGCAATGATGGTTGACTTTCTGCAACTTTACTACCTCTCTCACCAAGGCTCTTGTCCCCTGATAGCTCAGTTTGGCCAAACGGCCAGCTCTAGAAAGGGTTCTGGTTGTCCCAAACATCTTCCATTTAAAGAGCCCCTATTATGGGTTTTTGAAAATGACCTTCCATGCAGTGTATAACACAGCTCTAAGTGAAGTGAAATATCCAGCTAAGGCTTAAATCTGAAAGTGCACCGTGTTTAAAACTATTGATTCATCTATAAAAGAGTCGACTCATAGTAGTTCGAATGAATTGGCGCGGTAACGAGTTTTTAGCCATGACGCCGTGACGTCGATACTGAACTTAAGCCCTGCCCTTTTGTCGTTGCTATGGCCACCGTCAGCTGTTCCTACACACGTGCGGTGGTCAAGTTTCAAAATAGTTCAGCTTTTGCCACTGTGTAGATTAATACTGAATGTGTGTCACTGTTTTTACTTATGGTTAAGCATACAGCAATATGCTGGTGTTAAACTGCATTGCTTTAATGCACTCCTGCATTGGGCTCACACATACACTCTGCACTCTGACTACTTCAACAATGTTGATACGCCGTGGTGGGCGTTTCTCTCTGTCTCTCGCTGAAAGCAGTCGACCAATCACAACAGACTGGGTCATCGGACCAATCAGTGCAGATTAGCATCGTGCTAAGGAGGGGTTTGGGAACAAATGAATAACTGAACAAATCATATGGGAGTCGTTGGGATAATTAGGTAAAAATAAATGCATATTATAAGACAATGAAAGTGTTTTTTGACTTTGCATGCATATCAGACTGTTGTTGGAGACCCCCAAAACCAAAATATGACCTTTTAAATGCATAATAGGGGCTCTTTAAGGATTAAGGAGGCCGCTGTGCTCTTAGGAAACTTAAGTGCAGCAGAAATATTTTTGTAACCTTGGCCAGATCTGTGCCTTGCCACAATTGTGTCTCTGAGCTCTTCAGGCAGTTTCTTTGACCTCATGATTCTCATTTGCTCTGACATGCATTGTGAGCTGTAAGGTCTCATATAGACAGTTGTATGGCTTTCCTAATCAAGTCCAATCAGTATAATCAAACACAGCTGGACTCAAATAAAGGTGTAGAACCATCTCAAGGATGACCAGAAGAAATGGACAGCACCTGAGTTAAATATATGAGTGTCACAGCAAAGGGGCTGAATATTTAGGACCATGTGATATTTCAGTTTTTCTTTTTTAATAAATCTGCAAAAATGTCAACAATTCTGTTTTTCAAGGTTGAAAGTTGTTGGAAGAAAGATCAACGTCCCATAACGCAATTTATTCAATTCAAACGTAAATAAACAGGGAAAAATAAAAACATGAATCACAAAATACAGAAAACTGCTAATTGACGGATAACTTTTACAGTGTATTTGAGATTGTCAAAAATGCAAACGGCGCCCTCTAGTGTATTTGTGAAAACGGCAAGAAGACGTATAGCCCCCAGAAAATATTTTTCGGTTCTCAAAAATGTATCCCTGGGCACATACTTCCAATAAGCCTGGATGTTTATATTCTCCAAGTGTCCCTCAAGTATCATTTAATTTGATGAAAAAGTAAACTCGTAGTCACCTGCCAATGAGGAGGAATTCTCCAGCTACCCCGAGACGTCTCATTGCCATGAGGAGTCCACGAACAGTCATTCCCTCGCAGAAACACATCACCACACGAGCTTTGGGCAGACGCTCCCGCAGTTTCCTGAGCAGCCGGTCAAAGTGTTTCTCCCCGGCGTTACTGTAGATCTTGTCGGAGTGGGCGATACACAGACCCTCCTGAGACGCCAGCTCCTTAAAAGCCTCCATCCCACTCTCGCCGTAGTTTCCTGAAGACCAACATCCAACACGAGAGCATCAGCATCAGACCACAACACAAAACAAGATATTTTGAAGAATGTTAGAAGATCATTGACCTCAATAGTAGAGAAAACAAATACTAGAAGTCAATGGCTTTCCATAATCTTCAATATATCATCTTTTGTGTTCAACAGAACAAAAAAAATAAAAACCCCAGTGAGTAAATGATGATAATAGTTTCAGTTTTGGGTGAACTCTTACCTTAATGTGACAAAAAATATGAATATTATGTCAGAATATCCTTGTTCAGAATTGTTTATTCAGTATAAGAACTCTTTCAAATAATATAAACAAATTCAAACTTTAAATTGGAATGACTAAATAATTACATATTGTTGCAACAAAGACTGTAAAAACAACTTTGTTCGCCTTTGTCTTCTCTTCTGCTTAAACTAGGCAAGTTTACAGTTTTTTTGGCACACAAAAGTGTTCTTGGAGCTTCGTATGATTACAGTTGAACCACTGAAGACACATGGACTGTTTTTGGACAATGTTTTTGGTTATTTTTCTGGAACTTCGAACGTCTCAGAACCAATGCTGTCTATGGAGGATGAGGGAGCTCTCAGGTTTTATCTAAATTATCTTAATTTGTGTTCTGAAGATAAACGAAGGACTTGGATTTTTTGGGATTGGAAGAGCATTGATTCATATAATTGATAACAGAATGGTATTTTTGGGGAAAACTAACCCTTTAAGATTGAATTACTAAATGATTTCCAACTATACTTATACTATTGTATAAAAACCCCTGTCTTTGATAGTTACATTAACACAGACTTTTGTTAACTGCTGCTGAACTTCTCAGGTTTTACAGTGCACATGACCTGATTTTACTTCTGTTTTTGCAATCAGATCATTCCAAGCCACTAAACTCGGGGGAAAGCGAATGCATTCAAACAGTCGGCCTAAAACAGAATTAATGTAAAGAAAAGCAGCCTGACAACATCAGAGATGGCAGAGAGAACAGTGACTCACGGTTTTCAGTGAATTATTCATATATGTGTCTGTTTGGATTTTAAAAACAAGCTCTGTCATATTGTGTGAATGTTTCTGAGGACAAGAGCCATCACGCTGTCACGGTTTTTCCCTTCACTTTGTCAATTGGTGAAGTTTCTTTTTCCTCGCCACTGTCGCCACTGGCTTGCTTGGATTGGGACTTGTGAAGCTGCACTTCGTTGGATTTGCTCTACAGTGTTTGAACTTTCAGCAGTGAAATTTAAACTACACTGAACTAAACTAAACTGAAAGTGAAATCTGGACTCTAGAACTATGTTAAGCTGCTTTGACACAATCTATATTGTGAAAAGCGCTATATAAATAAACATGAATTGAATTTAATTGAACTTGTCATCACCCGCCCACAAAGTATTACATTTTTTTCCGGGGGGGGGCTGGCTTTGTGGAATTGTTGTGCATATGGCCCGAAATTACTGGCTACACCCCTGGCTTCGACTGTTTCTTAGTTGGATTAGACAAACCAGTGCTTCGCTAGTAAAGTTTTGTAGGATGACGATTGCAAATACTACAGAAGTCATACAGTAAGCAAAGTACAGTAAGTCCAAGTGCACGCACACATACACACACACACACACTTGTACAGCTATCCTTATGGGGACGTCCCATAGACATAATAATTTTTAAACTGTACAAACCAGGGGCGGACTGACCATAGGGAGCACCGGGATGGCCGGTGGCCTGGTGGTCAATCATGAATCTGGCCTAACCAAACCCCCCATCCCCCCTCCCCCCCCCTCCTATTTTAATGATCAAGGCGCAAAGTCTAAAGCAAAAGTATTAAGGTTGTGTCCGAATCCACTTTTGCTATTTTAAGGACAGAAAAATACCATCTGCGCTAACAAAACTGTTTCTAAATTCAGTTCTAACTACCATCAAATTAATAAATGAACAATAATAACGAAGTGTGGTCAAAAAACTGAGTTATATCTAAACACACGTCCTATTATGGTGATGCAGACGTCTCCAAAACCCGACAGGTGGACAAATCTAAACTTGTTTTTATTAAAAAAAATATAAATATGCATATAATAAATAATACTGCCAATAATAACATACAATATACATAATGCAAACTGTCATGAATAAACTGCAAAAAGCCCCCCAAGGTGAAGAAGGCATGGAGGTAGTGGTTTTTATATTTGTGTAGAAAATGATAATAATTTTTGTAACATTTTAATCCTTGAATATTTTTCATATATAAAGATATTTGTGTATTGCTGTACATCCTGTGTGTATTAAGCAATGTATAAGCGTTTGAACCCACAGAGGTGCATAACTAAGGCTACGTTCACACTGCAGGCAAATGTGGCCCGAATCAGATTTTTTTGCCCAGGTTCAGATCTGTTTTTGTCTTGACAGCGTGAACAGCTCAAACCGCATGGAATCTGATCTTTTTAGATTTGTGCCACTTTTATATGTAGTATTAAATCAGACACAGATCTGATGTTTTGCAATGTGACCGCAGTGTAAACGGTTATGGCGGATTTCATGTGACTTTTACATAATCTTTGAGCGACATGCGTCATCATTCTGTGCTGCAGACATCATCTACTCCTCAGCAGCATAGTAGAATGGCACACAGGGCAATTGGTTTACCACAGAAAGTTGGTTGTTCATTTTGAAAGAAATTTTGAAGGCAAAACTGGTGCATGTTAACCAATCAGGTTTACGATTGGGCCCGGGTTGATCGCGAAGCTGAAGACCGTCGGGGGGTGTTGCGGATAGGGGATCCGTGCGCAAAGGAGGGGGCACTTTCATTTTAAGGGGGAACTTTCTCTCCAAGAAAAAAAAGGGCAGGTGGTCAAGCACCCAAACCCCCCTTCTGCACGTGCCTGTTGTTTATAATGAAGTAAAATTAAATAACTCTGCAAACAGAGATAAACCAACTCCGCTTTCACAGTTCAGTCTGGAGCTGCTCATTAACCCTTGATGAGTTCACTACACCGGTGGTCAGAAAGACGCACACCGCGGTTGTCAAAAATCACAAATAATCAGTGTGTTCAATCACAAGTGACTTATTTTAGGTTTCAAATGGCGAAATACACAATAGTAATAGCAGAACAACCCTTTACAGTTCATGAAATACACAACGGTTGTCTGTGAAAAAAGGCAATAATCATATTAAGCATAATCTGACAAAGTGCTTACTTCATACAGTATACAAATTGTGTGCATAATTAGACATTTTGTGCTGTCCGTAATTGTACTTTTGCCCATGTGGGTCAGTTTAGGACCATGATGTGTTCACACTGCAAATCTGATATTGGCCACATTTATAACAACAATGTGAACAGCTATGCAAAAAAATCAGATCTGAGAAAAAAATCAGATTTGAGCACTAAGCCTCGCAGTTTAATTACTGTTTAAATTACTTTACTCTTTTTTTACTGCTTAAAAAGTATGAATTTGTCAAATGAGCGAGTGAATAAATTGTTGCTCAAAAGACCTTATCGATTTGTGTTGGGACAACTAGAAGGAATTATGTGGAACCCAGCATTTTTTACAGTGTAGACGATGACAGACATTTATTTCATTGAGTGATTATGAGAGCTCAGCTTTTGACCCCGATTGTGCTTTCAAACGCTGTTAAGAAGATTACAGTGTTAGTTTTTAATCACAAATTTTGGGTCGTACTTGTAATAATGCGCTGTGCTTGATATGAGACCAATATCAATCTCCTGATCATGATATGGTGATTAAAAAGCCAGTCAGTCATCATGTACCAGTTCTAACCCTGCAAAGATTCCTGTGATTTGCAATCAGATCTAGTAACTTCAATTAAAGGTTTCACTTAGAAACCAGTGGGATGGAGAACAACTGGAACTCAAATTCAGAAAATAAACTGTGGGGCGACACGGTGGTTAGCACTGTCTCCTCATAGCAAGAAGGTTGCTGCTTCGAGTCCTGGCTGGGTCAGTTGGCATTTTTGTGTGGAGTTTGCATCTTCTCCAAAAAATACTTCAATTTGTGCATCTCCTGACTCTCTTGTGCAGCCGTGTCGCCGTTGTAGCTGGTGTAATCTGGTAAATTTTTGTACCCCTTGGTTTTTAGTCTGGTCCTAGAAAATCTCCATTTCAAGGGCTATCTAGCCCTTCCCCTTAGCCCTACGCCTTCAAGCTAAAGAGAACTGGGACACCCCTACCTCTTCACGTGAATGCGCAAAACGAGGGGTAAAATTGGGGTAAAACTGGTATTGGGCTGTTAATACCTAAAAAAAGTACAAATCTGTACCTTATAGTACTTTAAAAGTACAAAAGTGTACACTAAAGGTACTAATGTACAGCTGTAAAGTACAAAAGTGTACCTTTTGAATAAGTACCACCCCAGTGACAGATTTTGTACCTTTATATCTGAGAGTGTATGATGCTTCAAAATCTCAATATATCCTGTGCTATAGCTCTCATATAGCCGGCAGCTAGCTCTCTGCAACTCTCACATGGTC
>CAIGQV010014374.1:0-11679 GCA_903798115.1 Danio jaintianensis
ATACTTGGCCACACTACACTTCACTTCACTTCACTTCACTTCACAAGGAATATCAAGGATGCTCTAAAATGTCAAATCTGGATCAAAACTGCTGTCCTATGAGAGCCGGTCATGGCACATTAGTAGTGTTTATGATGAGAGCCACAAGCATGAATGAAGATTATTTCTCATCCTCTGATGGTTATGTGAAAGCTTGGTACAATGGTATATACACAAGGAGACGGAGGTAATTCTGGACAATAATGACCCTGACTGGAATACCAACTTTAATTTTGGGTCAATTGAGTTTGGTCATCAACTAAAATTTGAGGTTTGGGACAGTGATGTTAATTATGATGATTTTGTGGGGGGATGTGTGATCAGTCCTGAAAGTGGGATGCACATACACAGATGTAAATTACAGAGAGGGATGTTTTATTTCATCTACAGGGCTTTTTGTGATGATCACTTGACAGGCCCGAGGTGTAGCAGGTATTCACCAGAATCCTAAAACCTACACTGTTAAGAATATTTCTGCAGATTACTTTTACATAGATAAAAGGTGCGGTGTGTAGCAAACTAGCGTTTGCATCTAATTTTCCAACCATTATGAAATAATTTACAAATGTGTTTGATTAACAGCTTTTAACTTGACACACGCACATGAACAACAGGACCATGACGATGCACAACAAGTTATTCAAATCTGCCCGGTTACTAATACTTCAGCAAGCCTATAATGCATGAAGTAGGTTCTTTTTTTCAGTCAAATTTCAGCATCTAACCACATCATATGAATAGACAAATAGATACATCCAGTACATTATATTCAGAAATTATGTAAAAAGTGTGGCGATTTAATAACTAATATTTCAGCTAATAACGCTGCAAGTGTGCAAAACTAAATTCACTTCATCTTGATGCTTGCTTTTAGCCCCATCAAGATTAATGCTCTCTAACAATCTTTAAACCATTGTACATATAAACATAGAAACACTTTTAGGGGTACTTTTTAGGGTCTTTTGGGTGATGCATGACACGAACTTAATATAACTGCAACTCAAATAAATGCTTATTTATGTTGACAAGTAACCTTGTAGTATGAACATGAGGAATGATAACAAGCAAAAATGTGCAAGTTGATGTTTGTTATGTTGTAATAAAACAGATTTTTTGCTGGCTCTGCAAAGCGTGATGTTTCACCCACTGCACCAACATATGAGATGCGTTTCAAATATAAATGTTATGCTCTGCAGCACTTTAAGCTGAACTTTGAGCACCTGTTTATGCTAATACAATGTTTATTAATTTGAATTGAGTGGGATTTTATATCAACAGCCATAGTGCACATCAACCCGTAACAATCATAAATAAAAATGAAGCAAATATGTGTATTATCTTTATTTAGAAAACTCAGTACAAGGACATTAAACAACAAAACTGTTACAGTACAAGTAGAACCAATTATTTACAGCAGTGTTTTCAGACCATAAAGTCACAAACCTGGAAGCAACTTATGTGTGGGCAAAACTGAGCAGAATATGTCTTTAAGATGGCACATATGAGATGGATCTTTAGAGTGGAATAGGAGTATTAAAAAGAGTTTTCAGGTGATCCCTGAGTAGCACAAGCTCATTTACCTCCAGCACATTGGTCCAAGATTTTTGCGAATGTAATAGCTGATGTCTAACATTTGAACACTGGATTACAAAAAAAAGTGCTAGTCCTTACCTGCCCTCACAGCAAACCAGTTTCTAGTTGCAGTGTTTGATTTTGAGGAACAGAGGAAAATGCACAAGCAGCCAGCTCTGACTTTAATGTTCTTTAGGTTTCAAAGGCCCAGTGACACTTTGAGCAGCTCAGCCATTTGTTCAGTAATAGCACCATCCTCGCCTAAACCGAGCAATGAAAGTTTCATTAAAAATACATTACCTGATTTTACACCATAGCCTAAATTCACAACTGACAATACTGTAGCATCACAACAAAAGAATTGTATTTCAATGCACATAATTAACTGGATTATGCAAAACAGTAACAAAATCACTTAATATAAACTCACTGGCCACTTTATTAGGTACACCCTACCAGTACCGGGGTGGACCCCTTTTGCCTTCAGAACTGCCTTAATCCTTCGTGGCATAGATTCAACAAGGTACTGGAAATATTCCTCAGAGATTTTGGTCCATATTGACATGATAACATGACATGCTGGAGATTTGTCAGCTGCACATCCATGATAAAAATCTCCCATTCCACCACATCCCAAAGGTGCTTTATTGGATTGAGATCTGGTGACTGTGGAGGCCATTTGAGTACAGTGAACTCATTGTCATGTTCAAGAAACCAGTCTGAGATGATTAGCGCTTTATCACATGGCACATTATCCTGCTGGAAGTAGCCATCAGAAGATGGGTACACTGTGGTCATAAAGGGATGGACATGGTCAGCAACAATACTCAGGTAGGCCTGTGGCATTGACACGATGCTCAATTGGTACTAATGGGCCCAAAGTGTGCCAAGAAAATATCCCCCACACCATTACACCACAACGAATTGCGAATTGTAGCCCCAGTTTCCTGTTCTTAGCTGACAGGAGTGGCACCCAGTGTGGTCTTCTGCTGCTGTAGCCCATCCAGCTTACGTAAATAAAAATGAATTCTTATTTTTATTTATTTATTCATTCATTGTTCTGTCATTTATTTTCAGTGTAAAATTATTACTTATGTTTAACTGGCAAAAACATTTTTACTTATTTTTAAGCACAAAGAGAGAAATAAAAAAAATAGCAGTTGTCTAACGCAGGGCTTGAAATTAATTTTTTTACTTGGTAGCACTGGTGCTCCCAACTTCAAAAATTTAGGAACACCAGAAAAATTTAGGAGCACCCACCAAAAATGAATGAGCACCACTGCAAATTGTATATTAACGGATTTATTGTATTTGAAAACAACATCAATCAGGACTAACAAAAACTAGAAACAACTAACTAATTCTGTAATGATTTATTGATATTTGCGCAATAATTCCAAAATGAATGTCTAATAAATATAAAATATTAATGATGACGAAAATGACAATAATACTAACAATGAATTGCATTTCTCATTATCATGCTGCCTTGAATGTGCTTGAATGTGAGTTATCTGCTATAAAAAGTCCTATTGTTACATTAATAAACAAATAATATTTCTGCTACAAAACAAACGTAAGATTAGAATAAAGCA
The DNA here is from genome assembly GCA_903798115.1 of Danio jaintianensis. Lineage (NCBI taxonomy): Eukaryota > Metazoa > Chordata > Actinopteri > Cypriniformes > Danionidae > Danio > Danio jaintianensis. Next base: position 3,207 of record CAIGQV010014374.1, read on the forward strand.
TTCAATACAATGCTAAAAGCTGAAAAATAAAAGAACGGATAAAGGAAAGGAAGAAAAGTCTCACTTCTACCACTCAAGTTTTGGTTTTAGTTTGTGCCATTTTAAATGGGCAGTCTCGTTATGCGCAGATTAAAAATTTGTGTTTGTGGAAAAAAGCAGGCGACCCAATATATGAGTGGGGCAGAGCAGGACTCTCACGATGACCACCTGCACAATACCGTTCTTTGTCATAGGCCGCATTTTCAGTGTATAAAGTGACAAGCTTGGTGTACAAGCTCGGAACTTTAAACTAGCGCACAGTTGGCATAACTTTGTTAGTTGCAGCAGTCTTGTTCCGTGCAGAAACGCGGTGTTGAGAAGCCTTTACGATTAATTAACAGTGACGAATTAAAGCGCGGTTAATAGTGAAACCAGTTAATCGTTGATCCCTAGTTGCATCCCAGTAGATCAGCAGTTTCTGAAATACTCAGACCAGCCCGTCTGGCATCAACAACCAAGCCACATTTACCTTTCTTCCCCATTCTAATGCTTGGTTTGAATTGCGGCAGATCGTCTTGACCATGTCTAGTTGCTGCCATGTAATTGGCTGATTAAAAATTTGCATTAACGAGCAGTTGGACAGGTGTACCTAACAAAGTGGCCCGTGAGTGTATATAAAAACATATTTTGTGCGGCGACACTCACCTTCATCAGTGGTCATGTCCTGTTCTAGTTTCAGCTTCTCTTGTCCCACACGAAGCATGCAGTCTTCAATTGAGTCCTTGCTGATGAGCTTGATCACCTGCACTGCTCTGCAATGCAAAAACATGATCAGGAACCCAAAGCTATTTTAATTATTGGTCAAAACTTTTTCGTTAAATTAAATTATTTGCAAAAATTAAAAACTAAAACTAAACAAAACCAACAATAAGCCAAATATTGAAATAAAATAATAATTTAATAAAAATTAATAATTCACTAAACACCAATTCTGTGGCGGAAAAATCAATCCCATCAGTCAGGCACATGATATGCAAAAACATTTTTTTTTAAACAAAATGTGATCTACATTTACTCCTTTTGCCAAAAGAAATACTAAAAAGTAAACCAGGCATGTTAAACTACCTGTATGATCTTTAATATGAAAAAAGTCTGAATTATTCATAGTTTTTGCTTTTATTCATTGCTTTTGGATTCAGTGTTCAAACAATTATTTAATTTTTATTACTAAGAGGTTTGTACAAACAACAGGTTTGTTAAATATAAGCCGTTTAAATACTAAATTTTGCTTTGGTCGACACTGGATCTATTCTGTTAACTCTGTTAAACTAGAACTAAAAGTAAAAAAAGTAAAATAAATTAAAACTAGACAAAACCATCAATGAAATGAACTAAAACTAAACTGAAAAGTACAGCAAATTTAAAAAGTATCAAAATAAAAATGTATAAAAAAAACACAAAACTAAAATAACCTTGCAGGAACCACAGGTTCACTCTGATCTCCAATTTCTTGTTTTGACACTCACCTGGTCTGCCCCATTCGATGACAGCGATCCTCTGCTTGCTTATCATTGAACGGATTGCAGTCAATGTCATGCAGTATTACTGTGTTGGCTGAAGCAAGGTTGATTCCCTGACCTCCAGCCCGGGTTGACAGAAGGAACACAAAGATCTCAGGATTTGTATTGTATTTGTCAATGAGACCAATCCTAGAAAAGCCAAGAGAACTGAATTAGATTTAACATTTGTTCAGACAGGCAGCAAATTCTTTTCAAATATGTCTAGTGGTTCTGGATGTTGTTTTTTAACTTCTGGAAATCACATAAGACATATCTAAATTTTAGAATTCATAAACCTTGTGTTCACATGCAGCTTCCAATATAAAATGAATGGTGACGTGAGTGTATGAACACTTTTTAGATGCCACATTTGCATGAATTTTTGTTTTGTTTCTCAAGACTAAAGGAGGGCATACACTGTGTCAAATCTGATGGTTGGAAAATTGTATGTGCATGAACACATCATGACTGAGTTTGTGTGAAAATTGTTCAGTCACAGTCATATATGAAATTGTAAGCGAATTCCGAAACAATCATTTACATTCAGTCATTTAGCAGACACTTTTGTCCAAAGTGACTTACAATTGAGGAGGCATTCAACAAAAGGCAGTACACACTATAAGTGCTAATTATACAAAGAAAATGTTAGTGCTGAGAGAATTAAGTGCTAGAGTAAGAAGTATTTTTTTATATATAGAGAGAGAAGAGTGTTTCTACAGGTGGTTTGTCAGGCCCACTCACCTGTTTGAAGCACACTTCACAAATGCAGTGCTTTTTTGTAAGAACGTGTCTGGTGCAAATGTGCAAAACTGGTGCAAGTGTCGGTTAAAGTGTCAGAGAGATAAAAGTGTTTTCTACAGCTGGTTTGTCAAAGCCACTCACACTCATTTTGGGGTTGTCATGTGGTGAGGTGGGGAAGAGAGAAGAGGGGGTCCTGGTTTTGTGCACAGGGGTTCAGGTGATTGCAGAAAAGATGGGTTTTTAGTTGTCGTTTGAATGATTCTAGTGAATTAACAGTCCATGTGGGAAAAGGAAGACCTTTTCACATTCCAAAAGTTTAATATTGAAACAAGCCGTGAAGATTTGCCACACTGAAACCTGGCTGAAACAAAATGACTATATTAGTTTAAATGAAGCAACTCCTTCAGGATTCTTATATAAGCATGAGGCTCGTCAGACTGGTCGTGGTGGTGGAGTTGCATCAATCTTTAGTGATATTCTTAATGTTAATCAGAGAAACGGACTTATGTTTAACTCTTTTGAAGTATTGCAGCTTAATGTCATGCTTCCGAATATTATGAAAAAACCTAGATTATCTCTCGCTTTTATCACCATATATAGACCCCCAGGACCCTGTCAATTTTCTAAAAGAGTTTTCTGATTTTATTTCTGACTTACTAGTTAAAATTGATAAAACACTAATTGTAGGAGACTTTAACATCCACATAGATGACGCTAACGATACATTAGGGCTCGCGTTTACAGATTTACTACAATCACTTGGGACAAAGCAAAATGTTGTTGGTCCAACCCATCGCTTAAAGCATACATTAGATCAAATTTTGTCTCATGGAATTGAGGTCATTGATGTAGACATTATACCACAAAGTGATGATATAACAGACCACTACCTCTTACTATATAAGCTGTGTTTACCTGAAATTAGCAGATCTGCACAGATATATCACCCTGGTAGAACTATTGTCCCGTCCACTAAAGATGAATTCACAAATAACTTACCTGATCTTTCTCTATTTCTAAATGCACCCGCAAACGCAAATGACCTTGATGTAGTAATCAGCAGTATGGATGCTATCTTTACTAACACACTAAATACTGTGGCACCCATCAAATTAAAAAAGGTTAGAGAGAATAAAACTACACCATGGTATAACAGTCATACTCGTGCTCTCAAAACAGCAACCCGTGCCCTGGAACGTATGTGGAAAAAAACTAAATTAGAGGTCTTTAGAATTGCGTACAAAGATAGTATGTCCAGCTATAGGAGGGCTCTAAAATCCGCCAGGGCTTAGCACCTCCGCAAACTGATAGAAAATAATCATAACAATCCTAGATTTTTATTTAACACCATTGCCAAATTAACAAATAATCGGTCATCTTTGGAACAAAATTTCCCACCGCAAATTAGTAGTGATGACTTCATAAATTTCTTCAGTGATAAAATAGAAGGCTTCAGACAGAAAATAGAAGATGTTAAACTTTCAGCACCGCCTTTTACTTCAGATCCATTAAACATCCCACTGAACCAAAATAATCTACAGTGCTTCAAAATCATAGAACAGGAAGAGCTAGATAAACTTATAAATGCTTCTAAACCAGCTACATGTATGTTAGACCCAATTCCAACTAAATTACTGAAAGAATTGCTACCTGTAATAGGAGAACCTCTTCTTAACCTCATCAACTCTTCTCTATCTTTAGGCCATGTTCCAAATCCTTTCAAGCTAGCTGTTATTAAGCCTATTATTAAGAAACCACAACTGGACCCCAGCAACTTAGCTAATTATAGGCCTATTTCAAATCTTCCATTTATGTCTAAAATACTAGAAAAAGTTGTTTCTGCCCAATTATCCTCGTTTCTGCATATGAACAATGTTTTTGAAGTGTTTCAGAATCAGAAAGAGAATCAGAAAAAGCTTTATTGCCAGGTATGTTCACACATACGAGGAATTTGTTTTCGTGACAGCTTCTACAGTGCAACAGAATTACAGAGAGAGGACAAAAAACAGATAATAAATATATTTTAAACAAAAGTAATAGTGAATGCAAATATACAAATTGACAAGTGTATGTACAGGAATATTACTATATACAACGTTATATGGCAGCTGTTATGTGCAAATTAGCATGTAAAAATGATGTTAAATAAGTGTTTATGTGTATAAAAAGTGTATAGCAAGTAGTGATGTTTGTTCCATAATTACTGTCATTCAAGTGTTCATGAGATGGATTGCCTGAGGGAAGAAACTGTTTCTGTGTTGGGCTGTTCTGGTGCACAGTGCTCTGTAGCGTCGACCAGAAGGTAAAAGTTCAAAGAGGCAGTGTGCTGGGTGTGAGGGGTCCAGAGTGATTTTTGCAGCCCTTCTGCTTGCTCTGGATAAGTACAGTTCTTGGAGAGTATGGAGGATTGTACCAGTGATTCGCTCAGCAGTCCGAACTATTTGACGTAGTCTTCGGAGGTCGGATTTCGTAGCTGAGCTAAACCAGACAGTTATTGAAGTGCAGAGGACTGATTCAATGATGGAAGTGTAGAACTGTTTCAGCAGCTCCTTTGGAAGGTTGAACTTCCTCAGCTGCCGAAGGAAGTACAAACTCTGTTGAGCTTTTTTGACAATGGAGTCAATGTGAGTGTCCCACTTCAGATCCTGAGAGATGGTGGTGCCCAGAAACCTGAATGACTCCACTGCCGCCACAATGCTGTCCATGATGCTCAGTGGGGGGAGAGCAGGGGGGGTTTCTCCTGAAGTCCACTATCATCTCCACTGTTTTGAGCGTGTTCAGCTTTAGGTTGTTGTGACTGCACCAGACAGCCAGGTCCTTAACCTCCTGTCTGTAAGCAGACTCGTCACCGTCCTGAATGAGGCCGATAAGTGTGGTGTCGTCTGCAAACTTCAGGAGCTTGACAGAGGCATCCTTTGAGGTGCAGTCATTTGTGTACAGGGAGAAGAGCAGAGGGGAGAGGACACACCCCTGGGGGGCGCCAGTGCTGATTGTGCGGGTACTGGATGAGAATTTTCCCAGCTTCACCAGCTGCTGCCTGTCCGTTAGGAAGCTGTTGATCCACTGACAGACAGAGTTGGGCACGGAGAGCTGAGTTAATTTGGGCAGGAGAACTTTTGGGATGATAGTGTTGAAAGCCGAGCTGAAGTCAACAAACAAGATCCTCACATAGGGCCCCTGGTCTGTCTAGGTGTTGCAGAACATAATGCACTCCCATATTGACTGCATCATCCACAGACCTGTTTGCTCTGTAGGCAAACTGAAGAGAGTCCAGTGAGGGTTCAGTGATGTCCTTCAGGTGGGCCAGCACCAGTTTTTCAAAAGACTTCATGACCACAGATGTTAGCGCCACCGGTCTGTAGTCATTAAGTCCTGTAAGTTTGGGTTTCTTTGGGATGGGGATGATGGTGGAGCGTTTAAAGCAGGAGGGCACTTCACACAGCTCCAGTGATCTGTTGAAGATCAGGGTGAAGATGGGGGCCAGTTGGTCAGCACAGGATTTTAGACAGGCTGGTGTTACAAAATCTGGGCCTGGTGCTTTTTTCCTCTTCTGTTTTTGGAAGACCTGGCGCACATCATCTTCACTGAACTGAAGTGTTGGGGAGACGGGGTGTGGTGGAGGTGTTGATGGTGGTGTGAAGAGCAGTTCAGAGTGGGTGTGGGGTGTTTTCTCAAACCTGCAGTAAAACTCATTCAGGTCGTTTGCAAGTCGTTCGTTTTCTACAGTGCTGGGGGATGGTTTCTCGTAGTTTGTGGTATTTTTCAAACTTTTCCACACGGATGCTGAGTCGCTAGAAGAGAACTGACTCCTTAGTTTCTCAGAATAGTTCCTTTTTGCCACTCTGATCTCCTTTTCCAGTGTGTATTTGGCCTGCTTATACAAGGCCCTCTCCCCATTCCTGTAAGCAACCTCCTTGGCCTGACGTAGCTGTCTGAGTTTTAAAGTGAACCATGGTTTGTCATTGTTGTATGCGAGTTGAGTCCTGGTAGGAATCCACATGTCTTCACAGTAACTGATATAAGATGTTACAGTCTCTGTAAGCTCGTCCAGATCGTTTGCAGCAGCTTCAAAAACACTCCAGTCAGTGAGGTCGAAACAGGCTTGTAGATCCCGCTCTGTTTCGGTAGTCCATCTTTTCACAGATCTTAATACAGGTTTAGCTGTTTTCAGTTTCTGCCTGTAGGTTGGTATGAGATAAATCAAACAATGGTCAGAGTGCCCCAAAGCTGCTCGTTCGACAGAGCGGTATGCATCCTTTATTGTGGTATAGCAGTGATCCAATATGTTACTGTCTCTTGTGGGACATGTAACATGCTGTCTATATTTTGGCAGTTCGCGGGATAGTTTTGCTTTGTTAAAATCTCAGAGAATTATTAAAACGGAGTCCGGGTGTTGTTGCTCTATTACCGTGATCTCATCAGCTAGTTTCTGTATCGCCAGGCACGCGTGCAGAGGAATGTAAACACTGACGAGGATGAACGAGCAGAACTCACGCGGCGAGTAGAAACGGTTACAGTTAATAAACAGTGCTTCTAGGTCGGGACAGCACATCTTCTTTAAAACTGTTACATCTGTACACCACCTTTCATTGATGTAAAAGCATGTCCCACCACCCCGCGATTTCCGCGTTGATTCTCCGTCGCGATCCGCTCTGAACAGCTGATAGCCCGGTAGATGAAGCGCGTTGTCCGGTATGGCATCGTTCAGCCAGGTTTCCGTGAAACACAGAGCAGCAGAATGCAAAAAATCCCTGTTTATCTGAGAGAGCAGAATGAGTTCGTCTATTTTGTTGGGTAGAGAGCGGAGAGTCGCCAGATGGATGCTAGGCAACGCAGTTCGAAACCCGCGCTGTCTGAGTTTCACAAGCGCGCCTGCTCGCTTCCCTCGCGCCCGACAGCATTTGAGCGGCTCCGCCGACTACAATGTCCAACAAAACATTGGTGGTGTATGTGTCCGAATATCCAACAATTTGTCTCGGGTGAAACTAATTGTAGGAATGTGACTCAAGACGGGACAAACTAACAAAAACACAAAAACAACTGCAGAGCACGACATGGAGGCGGCCATCGTCGTCGGCGCCATCTTGTAATCAGTCAGGTTTATTCAGTCTGTAATTCAGTCAGGTTTCAAGCCTCATCACAGTACAGAAACTGCATTAGTGAAAATAACCAACGATTTACTCTTAGCTGCTGACCAAGGGTGCATCTCGTTATTAGTTTTACTTGATCTCAGTGCTGCATTTGACACCATCGACCACAATATCCTCATAGATCGCTTAAATTCTACAGGCATCCAGGGACAGGCTCTACAATGGTTTAAGTCATACTTAACTGACCGTTACCAGTTTGTGAATATTAATGGACAGCTTTCACAGGTCAGACCAGTACAGTATGGGGTGCCTCAAGGATCAGTTTTAGGCCCTTTGCTGTTCACAATATACATGCTACCCCTGGGAGACATTATAAGAAGGCACGGGATCAGCTTTCACTGCTATGCAGATGATACTCAATTATATATTTCAACAAAACCTGATGAGACGTCTGAACTAACTAAATGTATTAAATGTATTAAAGATGTTAAAGACTGGATGACCAACAATTTCCTTCTCTTAAATTCAGACAAAACAGAATTATTACTTATTGGGCCTAAATCCTGTACACAGCAGATCTCACAACTCGACCTGCAATTAGAGGGACACAAAGTTAGCATTAGCTCTACTGCAAAAGATCTGGGTGTTATACTAGACAGCAATTTAACTTTTGAAAATCATATCTCCCATGTCACAAAAACCGCCTTCTTTCATCTGAGAAATATCGCTAAGTTACGAAGTATGCTATCCATCTCAGATGCAGAAAAGCTAGTTCATGCTTTCATGACTTCTAGGCTGGATTACTGTAATGCTCTGTTTGCTGGTTGCCCAGCATCCTCTATTAATAAACTTCAGCTAGTACAAAATGCAGCTGCCAGAGTTCTTACCAGGTCTAGAAAATATGATCATATCACCCTAATTTTATCCTCCTTACACTAGCTGCCTGTTAAGTTCCGTATTGATTATAAAATATTGCTTCTTACCTATAAAGCTTTAAATAATCGAGCTCCTGTTTATCTAACCAACCATCTGTCTCGCTACAATCCAACCCGCTCTTTAAGGCAGTCGTGGCCTGGTGGTTAGAGTGTTGGACTCGTGATCCGA
>CAIGQV010014390.1:3707-30610 GCA_903798115.1 Danio jaintianensis
CACACACACACACACACACACACACACACACACACACACACACACACTGTGTTCATTAGTGAGGGACTATCAGATTATACGTTTGTGTGTGCAGATACTGACAGCTGTGGCATTTGTATATTTCATTGTTTTTAATAAAACTCCTTGTTTAATAATGCAAGCCTTTGTTTCTGAATCTACGTAGTTTTATGAAAATTAAAAAAATCTTAATCTTTTTTAGCAAACAGAAAGTGCATCAGGATTACAGACGCAGAACTTCCAGGCCTTCTTTACAAGTGAGATTTACAAAACATCTCAACCGTATTGTGAAGACAAAGCATATCATTATTACCCTATATCTTCTAATTTAACTGTTCTAATGGACTCCCCTTCGTTATGTTGGTGGCTGTTTTTACCCCATTGACTTCCATTATAAAGACATTTTTTGATTGCAAAGCCATGTCACTGTATAATCACGCATTCATGATTGTTAGATTTCAGTGTTGGGAAGAGATACAATTGTCATTTTTACTGTTGATCATCAGTTGGCGCCATTAACCCTTTAGATTGGCCTGTCCAAACTCCCCTAAACCTGCAGTTGTTAAGCCACTTTTGAAAAAGAGCAAGCTGGATAAGACCATATTGAGCTACTGCAAATCTCCCTTTCATTGGCAAATTCATTGAAAAAGTTGTTTTTAACCAGGTTAATGAGGTCTTAAGCTCCAAGGGATGTTTAAACAATTTTCAATCTGGTTTCAGAGCACATCATAGTACAGAGAGTGCTCTTATAAAGATAATCAATGATATCAGCCTAAATACAGATTCAGGCAAACTAACAGTGCTGGTATTGGTTGATCTCAGTGCTGCATTTGACAGTCGATCACGGCATACTTCTTGATAGGAAAACTGCGTTGGGTTTTCTGGGACGGTCCTCAAATGGTTCAGATCTTACCGTGAAGGGAGAGGTTACTATGTCAGTATAGGTGACCATAGGTTGAGGTGGACACCCATGACATGTAGAGTCCCACAAGGTTAAATTCTGGCACCTCTCCTGTTCAACCTTTATATGCTCCAAATAATGAGAAAGAACCAAATCTCCTACCGCAGCTTTGCTTTGCACAGACTTTTTATACACCACACTTGTGCACACACACAGTATTTCTGTAAGAAATACAACTTGCAAAAATCAGTAAAAAATGTCTCTACAACTACATTTAACACGTTTAATCAACCTGAATCAAAAAAAATTTCATTAAGTTAAAAATATTAGTTTCGTTAGCAAAACTTTGCAAGTTTACCCAAAAACTCTTCAGCCAACTTTGAGTTAATCTCAGACCTCCTCACTTGAAAAAAATAAAGATTGCAGTATTTCTAACCCTAACGACAAAAATAAGAGTAACACCAATAATAACATTAATGTCATTATTATTAACAACAACAACAAAATACTACTGCAGTAATGCTTGCGTAGTTTGAAATTATTATTCATTTGTAATTGATCATTTTTTGGTGCACAGCTGCAGAAAGACTTTTAATGTGAATTTTCATCTCACATTTACTTAGTTCGCTCTACAAAAAGAAACGCTTAGCGCATGTGCACTGTTCATTTATATTTAACTGTTATGTATACGCTGTAATAAATGTCTGTGATTTTAACAGTAAAAGTCTGTACAATCTACAGTGAAACCTGTTCAATGATTAACAGCTCATTTCTGTACAAAATATGGAAAATAACTGTAACAGATCAAACCTTTGTTTTCGAGAAACTAATCAGTGTCTGAAATCTGAACATACACCCCCATTCACTAGTCCCTAAATTACTGGATTAGTTTAATCCACTAGACAGAGTGAAAGACCACAATGAGTGAATTCAGACTCTGATGAACACCTGCTGTTAACAAGCACAATCACTGAAGGAAAGAGCGAGAAATAAAACTATACAGCAACAGCATTACACCAAACCAACTGAAGTAAAACAGAGGATTAAACAACTCCATTAAGTGAAGTTTCTTCATAAACTAATTTCGAGAGGAGCACGTGCTCATGATTGATAGCAGCTGGTCCCGCATTAGCTAATGCATGATCCACCAATCAGATGATTCCTAAGTCACTATAAATAGTGTATCCTCCTTAGCCATCTTCATCTCGAAGAACGCTTCCTGCTACAAAACCTCTCCAGCTCCAAAAATCTTCTACAGGATCGCACCATTTAGCCTGTCGATATGGAAAGAACCAACCAACCAAACAACTTCAGCCAGAGCAGCGCTCTCCCCGAGACTTCAGCTGCAGCTCAGCGCCATCCAGCCCCGGCAGGACGACAATCGAGCCAGAGGTCCCGCAAGACACCGGCCGGCCCACCAGCTTTTCTACCATTTAACTGTAACGCTGTCAATATAATCTCCTTCTCCATACACTTCAAACACCCTCACCCAACGCATCCGCCGTGTTTTCAACTCAGATCTCCAGCAAGATCACTGTCCACAAACTCCGCCTAAACTCTCAAGACGCTGGCGATCCAAGCCACTGCAATGAAGCCGAACTCTTACCGCTCTCCTAGCGGTCCACCCGCGGTAACGTACATAGCATGCTTTAAGGGAAAGCCTCCCAAAAATAACTACTCTCCAACAAAGACTAAACATTTTATAAACCTTTTGAAAGACTAGACTCACGTAACTAGAATGATTTCAACAAAAGAAACTCACCTCTCAGCCTCCCGCCTGTCCACAGATCCATAACATTCTAACAGCTTGAAGTAATTTGACTGCAAGGGTCCAAGCAATCCAATCCGTAAAACATTAGTCCACAGCATATTCATACATTGATAACATCCATGGAATGCACTGCTATCATCCAAACTAGTCGCTGGAGTGCGTTCAGTAGAGTAGCGTCTTCAGACATAAACACTAGCGATTTTTGGTCAACAAAATGGCCGCCGACCTTTTGCACGTTTGTTTGACAGCTCATTGAGCCAATAGCTGAAAGAAGTGTCACCATCCAAGGGAGCTCCCAAAACTTGAGATGGTCCCGCCCCAGTCATGAATGGACCCAGTTGCAAAAGACCTTGTGAATGAATTGGGCCAGATATGCTCGTGATTTTAATCATGTTAAGATTCCAAATGTAATGTTATTTAATCATGGATTAAAGTAAAGCCCATAACAAACATTCCATTCACAGTTTCTACTAAGTGGGGACATCGTTTTTGTTTTTAAAGTTCAGGGTTTGCTGTTGGCAGTTGATTTATTCATAAAAAGTAATATGCCATAGTGACTCATACGTCCATACACAAAGTGTCATATGCAAGTTTATAATGGCAAGTCGGTTGGATGTGAAAACGGCAAAGAAACAAACTTCTCACTTGACTGCTGTGAATAAGAGGACATTTCTGACAAATGGAGTAATGTTTCATCCACTGACTCTGTTAGATACATTTGCATTAAAAAAAATAATAATAATTTATATCACTAAGGGGTTAAACTCCACTCCACTATCACTTCACCTACTCCGTCTTCAAGAGGTACTTCCAGGACCACCAGCCAAGCCACACCCCATATCCTCAGCTCTCCATCCATCTGTCATCCTGTGGGGGGACGAATGCCCACTCTACCATCCTTGCACACCATGCATTAACAAAAGGCGCTTCCATTTACAGTTACTCATGCCCCTATTAAGAAGCCTTGCATGGATATCAGCTAAAACAATTCATTGTCTGCCGTACATGTACTATGTTGTAAATTTTTTTATTTCTGATTCTCTCTTGTTTCTCATTTCAGAGATCATGTCAGCCAGCTCCAGAAGCTGACCCTCATCCAACCTATTACACTCCATGTCCATGCTAAATGCATTCACACTTTACGCAAAGGATACTTTTCCACTCACACAGCCACACCCTCGATGCCATGTTCACACTAGCCTTTTTTTTTTTGTATTTTTAGATGTTCTGTGCTACCATCAAATTTCAATCCCACAATCCACCCCCCATATCTGATCTAACTTTGCAGGATGAAGAAACTCTCTTTCTTTATTAAGCAAAGCAAAACAGATCAATTACGCAAAGGACATTCTATATACATTTTTGACATCCCCTCCCCCACACACCCTTTCCAAACCCTCTTAGCATTCTTACACCACAGGAGAGCAATACCACCTCAGGGAAGCCCAGCTGATCATCTCCAGCCGACTTCCACCTACATGCGTTTCTAGGCATAAGTATGATTCTGCCATTTTCCCCCCTATTCCCCCTCCTATTAACATAGGAGCTCCTTCACTACCCTTCCCTTTTTCTTCCTTTAACTTTTTCCCTCCAAACTCAAACTATCCTATACTTCCATTTACTCTCGTTCACCACAGCTCTGACCCATTAAGGGGTCGCCCTGAGTTTCAATTGCTGCAGCAGCGACGCTCTATATGAACTCATATACATTTACATTTCCAAATACCACTATCGTCACACTCCCCCGCACTAATACAGCAGTAAATGCTTATGCGGGAGCGCACATTGCCTCCATACTGACCCACTGCACCTCTGCAGCAGCAGAGACGCTCCGCTGAGCTACACTCACCCATAGCACCATTGCAACTGCAGTGACGCTCTAGCTAAGTCCTTATTCACTTTCATCTCTACACATCACTACTGACAGTATTTAATATTCCTGCGGGAGCTCTCATAACTCTCCAACACCGACCACCACTGCACCTCTGCAACAGCAGAGGCGCTCCGCTGAGCTACACTCACCCATAGCACCACTGCAACTGCAGTGACGCTCTAGCTGAGACATTATTCACTTTCATCTCTACACATCACTACTGATAGTATTTAATATTCCTGCGGGAGCACTCATAACTCTCCAATACCGACCACCTCTGCAACAGCAGAGGCGCTCCGCTGAGATACACTCACTCATAGCACCACTGCAACTGCATTGACGCTCTAGCTGAGACATTATTCACTTTCATCTATACATATCACTACCAGCAGTATTTAACATTCCTGCGGGAGCACTCATTACTCTCCAATACTGACTACCACTGCACCTCTGCAACAGCAGAGGCGCTCCGCTAAGATACACTCACCCATAGCACCACTGCAACTGCATTGACGCTCTAGCTGAGCTATTATTCACTTTCATCTCTACATATCACTACCAGCAGTATTTAACATTCCCGCTGGAGCACTCATTACTCTCCAATACTGACTACCTCTGCAATAGCAGAGGCACTCCGCTGAGCTAGCACTGCAACTCCGCTGAGCACTGCAACTGCAGTGACGCTTTAGCTGAGACATTATTCACTTTCATCTCTACATATCACTACTGGCAGTATTTAACATTCCTGCGGGAGCACTCATTACTCTCCAATACTGACTACCACTGCACCTCCGCTGAGCTACACTCACCCATACCACCACTGCAACTGCAGTGACGCTCTAGCTAAGCCTTTAGTCACTTTCATCTCTACATATCACTACTGAAAGTATTTAACATTCCTCCAACAGCAGAGATGCTCCGCCGAGCCTTATTCTCCCTTTGCACCACTGCGCAGGAGTGACGCTTTGCCTGAGCTCACACACACTTCCATTTAGCCATTCACTACCGACACATTCCCCAGCACTGCCACAGCAGTTTAAACGCCTCCGCGGAAGCGTACTTGCCTTTCAATATTGACTTCCACCGCACCTCTGCAACAGCAGAGAAGCTCCATCGAGCTTCATTTCCCCACTGCACCACTGCCGCAGCAGTGACGCTCTGCTTGAGCTCACATACACTTCCATTTAACATACCACTACTGACACACTCCCCAGCACTGCCACAGCAGTTTAAATCCCTCCGCGGAAGCGTATTTACCTGTTGTTATTATTGACTTCCATTGCACCTCTGTAACTGCAGAGATGGTCTGCTTAGCTTAAATTCTCCTCTGCACCACTGCCGCAGCAGGGACGCTCTGCTGAGCTCACATACACTTCTATTTATTTATACTATTACACTCCCCAGCACTGTCACAGCTGTTAAAACGCCTGCATAAGAGTTCTTCGATACTGACTTCTATTGCACCTCTGCAGCAGCAGAGACGCTCCGCTGAGCTATCCTGACATTTCACCACTGCCATTATAGAGTCTCTCTAGCAGAGCTCATACATCCCGCATCCAAATTATTACATCTGTCTCACTCTCTTGCCTGGTCACGGCAGTTAAACACTGCTACAGGAGCACACATAGCATTTGCAACATCGGCTGCCAGTACACCACTTCAGTAGCAGCGATCACTCTAATCTAAACTATTCACCTTCTGCACCGTTTCCATCTTTGCTCCTGCAAACCCTCTCCTGGTACCATCTTTCTAACACTTTCCATTCAGCAGCCGGTTATGGCTTTGATCTTTATTGCCTCTTGGGGGGTTCTTCAATACGCGGCTGCTGTCCCGAGCTAAAAGGCATTTTGGGGAGTTCTCGAGACCTACCTGAGCTCAAACTCCCCTCTCGCCCTGCAACGGGAGGGACCCCCGGGCTCGAGGATCTCATGAGCTCAGGGCTCTCTCCCGGGACAGCATGCCAAACACGCTTTATAATCAATCATCAGCTAAGGGCGAACTCTTGAAGTGAAGTTTAATCATAAACTAATTTCGAGAGGAGCACGTGCTTATGATTGATAGCAGCTGGTCCCGCATTAGCTAATGCATGATCCACTAATCAGATGATTCCTAATGCACTATAAATAACCAGAGTGTCTTACCTTAGCCATCTTCGTCTTGAAGAATCCCCCCTTCCACCCCTACTCCTCCCCTTTCCTTCACAGGGCAGCACGGAGGCCCAGTGGTTAGCACTGTTGCCTCACAGCAAGAATGTCACTTGCTCAAGCCTTTACCTTGCCAAGTTGACATTTCTGTGTGGAGTTTGCATGTTCTCCCTGTGTTTGCGTGGGTTTTGCCCGGGCTCTCCGGTTTCCTCCCACAGACCAAAAACATGTAACATAAGTAAATTGATCGACCAAATCGACACCATAGACGAGCGATTAATTCAGCATTTCTCTCCATAATTATTCACAATTCGAATTCACCTTTATCAAGCAGGGGAGTTCTCGAGACCTACCTGAGCTCAAACTCCCTTCTCGCCCTGCAACGGGAGGGAGCCCCGGGCTCGAGGATCTCATGAGCTCACGGCTCTCTCCCGGGACAGCATGCCAAACACGCTTTATAATCAATCATCAGCTAAGGGCGAACTCTTGAAATAACAGCATTAGCAGCTTCACTGATTACAGTTTGATCCCAGTTCTGTCGTATCTGCAAAGAATATTTGATAATTTACAGAGGTTTATATTTTTTATTGAAGATGTTTAATTTGACCATCATGGAGATCAGAGGCTGCTTTAGTTGAGCTCCTGATCCTTTACCTTAATGTTTCTCTGGTGTTTGTGTAACTCATCAGTAATGACAAGTAATGTAATGAGAAGCTATGTGTACTTAATTTTACAGATATAATTTCTGTTTTTTTATAAGTTAAGTCATAAAATTAATAATGATTTTTAATATCATGCTTCATGCACAAAATACTGAGAGCTCCAGCAACATGTTTACCATTTAAAACACACAGACATCAAGAATCAGGACATGAAGCTCAACCACGGTTGCTAAAAGAAAAAAGCTGCAAAATTCATTCATGCCGCAATGCATGCTGGGTGCCAGCATGGTAAAGAACTCCCAGCATGCATTGCAGCATGAATAAACTATACAGCTTAATGTTCTTACAATTTCTTTCTTTGCCTTTATTTTATTTTGTTCTTTGGGGACAAAATACCCTAATATTTCAGTAGATTGCTTTGTATTGTTCTGGCTTGAGTTTTATTTTTTTGATTGTCACCAATGTTGAGATTCAAAGGCTGATTGCTGATGTCTGTGTGTTTTTAAGTTCTGCCATAGTCCAACCATTCTCATTGTGAATGGGGTATTTGGGTCATTGACTGCTGAAGCTCCAGTGGTTTCATTTATGTATATTATTAATTTCTCACACATTTCAATGAGTACACAAGCAGGTGAGGGTGTTTCTGACATCATAGTCAATCTCATCAGACTTATTCTGGCATTTTCTTTGGGCTTTTCATGCTATACAAATAGTGTGATAGTGTGACAACCAAAATAAAACTAGTGTTAAAGCAAAAAGTTGAAGAGTCAGCTAAAGCAGACTCTGACCTCCATCATGGTGACTTCAAATGAACAACAACAACTTCATTAAGAGCTTTTGTTCACATGACAGAAATAAAGTCAAAGCTCAGTAATGGGTGAAGCTCCTGATGTTTGTGGAGTTGTTTAATGATCCTCTGCTGAGATCCTGAGAAATACAATGTTTATTGTGTAATTTGTTTTATTTTTATTCATTATTATTTTTATTTTATTTATTTTCCGTTGATTTCATCTTTGGTTTTGGCTGAAATGTGTGTTATTTGGTCTTGTTTTTCTTTCCTTTATTGATTCAGTTTGTTAACAGTTGTTCATCAATAATTCTCAACCCTCCTTTAATTAGACAATTATCTCATTAACTGCATCACTGCTGGTATTTTTCTGTAAAATTAACAGATTTTTATTAACAGTGTTAATATATGGAAGATTTTTCTGAACAAAATTAAATAATAAATCAAAATAATAAATCAAATGCAAATAAGGAGTGCCAATCAACCAGCCTGGTGGAGCTTTAAGGCGGAGGAGTCTAGTGACAACTCCAGTAGCACTATGACTTTTTTCAATAATGTTTTAACTATTGTATGTAGTTTTTGTACTTCAGTGAAATAACTAAAGGGATAGTGTACCCAAACTGATAATTAGAACAAACAGACAAACTGCTTAGATCCATAGTCACAATCACCAGCAATCTAGCTTGTGCAGATCATTGGAGAACTACACACAGGCCACTTTAATGAACTACAACTCTCATCGCGCACCTTACACACACCAGTTCCTGGTTCCTCCTGATTACACACACACACACAGCTGGAAGCTCATGATGGACTGATTACTAGGACTATAAAGACACCTTATTCACACAGACTCTTTGCTGGAACGCCAGGCTCGTCCCTCAAAGCGGAAGTGAAGGCCAAGGCCAAGGCCCGTCGACGGAGATCAGGGTATTGAAACGTGTTTCATCGTGACAGTATACGTTATATGCTTAAAACTTTGTGGAAACAACGGGAAACATCTGATGAGTCAGTGGCAGCGATTAGCCTGTCAGCTGGCAGCCGAATCGGTAACTCAACAAATATGAGGAAAAGCAGTGATTGGAAGAAAGTGGTGGCGGGTCGGCACAACTATGCTGTGAATGAATCGGAATAGGGAGATTCATATATAACGGATAGTGAGGACAATATGGAGGTAAACCAAAGTAGTGGAAGACAAGGAAAAAAGAACATGAGTATACAGGAGGTAGACCTAAGAAAATAAGAGGTAATGTAGAAGGAAACGAGTAAAGAGAACAGGTAGTCCGGTAAAGTTAACAACTGTGTTAAAAAATCAGGTTGGTGAAATTCACATGGCTAAGGTGTTGAAAGATGGTAACTTGCTGGTTATCTGTAAAAGTGAGGATCAGAGACAGAGGGCTGGTAGGATGAAGGAGATAGGAAAGAACAAAATAGTGAGTACATCTTGTATTGGAAAAGAATTGAAATGGTGTAAAGGGGTAATTTGGGGAGTGCCAGCCAGTGTAACTGTAGACGAAATTAAAGCAAATTTAAAAGGAGGAAATGTGAAGAATGCATGGAGGATGCAGATAACTCGTTGGGGAGTAAAAATGGATAGTGAATCCATAGGGATTGAATTTGAAAATGATATTCTTCCCAAAAAAGTTACACTAGGATACATGAGTTACAATGTAAGAGAATACGTTCCCAAACCAATGAGGTGTTTCAACTGTCAGAGATATGGCCATACAGCAAAAAATTGTAAAAGCAAAAGAAGATGTGCAAGATCTGGTGAAGATCATGAATATGAACAGTGTGATCGGAAGGAACAGCCTCGATACTGTAACTGTGGTGGTAACCATAGTGTGGCGTATGGGGGCTGTGATGTCCTGAAAAGAGAAAAAGAAATACAACAGATGAGAGTACAGGGCAAGATGTCGTATGCCAGGGGTCACCAATCTCGGTCCTGGAGGTCCAGTGTCCTGCTGAGTTTAGCTCCAACTTGCCTCAACAGACCTGCCTGGATGTTTCAAGTATACATAGTAAGACCTTGATTAGCTTGTTCAGGTGTGCTTGATTAGGGTTGGAGCTAAAATCTGCAGGACACCGGCCCTCCAGGAACAAGTTTGGTGACCCCTGTCGTATGCAGAAGCCGTAAGGATGGTGAGTCAGAAAGAAAGAAATGGTGAGGAAAAGAAGGTAGGAAGGCAGGAGAATTCCTACGTTGAGGAAATGAAGGAAGAGAAAGTCTAAGTGGACAAGAAAAAACTAGTAACGTTTATAGCAGGAGTCCTTAATGCAACAATGGGAATTAATTCTAAAACAGAGAGAATACAAATTATTGTAAAAGGAGCAGCTCACCATCGTGACATCAGAGAACTGACCTGGGAGGAAGTTAGAAATTACTTAAATATGCAAACAAGTCAAGAACAGGTAGGAACCGGATAGGAGTGTAATGGTTCACTGTTTACATTGGAATGCGAGGAGTTTATTGACAAATGGTCAGGAATTAAAACATTTTTTAGATGAATTGTCTATTAAACCTTGTCATTTGTATTCAAGAAACATGGCTGAAGAATAACTTGGATTTTAAAATAGTTGGATATTTTTCTTTTAGAAGAGACAGAGAAGGAATGATATCAAATATCCCATGACTTAACTGTTGTAGTTTGTTACGAAGTAGCTAGTTACTGTTATTAAAGTACTTACCCAATGAAAAAAGTAAGGGATTATTATTCATTTTATGTAATTGTATATATGTAATTTTAATATGATTGTATATCTGTATCATTCATTTTCTTTTCGGCTTAGTCCCTTTATTAATCTAATTAATTATCACAGCGGAATGAACCACCAACTTATCCAGCATATGTATTATGCAGTGGATGCCCTTCCAGCTGCAACCCATCACTGGGAAACACCCATACACTCCCATTCACACACATACACTACGGACAATTTAGCTTACCCAATTCCCCTATAGCGCATGTGTTTGGACTGTGGGGGAAACCGGAGCACCCGGAGGAAACTCACGCCAACACGGGGAGAACATGCAAACTCCACACAGAAACGCCAACTGACCCAGCAGAGGCTCGAACCAGTGACCTTCTTGCTGTGAGGCGACAGTGCTACCCACTGCGCCACCGCGTTGCCCTATATCTGTATATTGTAATATAAAAGAACAACAGCAAAGTAATTGTATTTTTTGTTAAACAAGCATATTTAAGAATAATTCTACTAAACATTATGCATTATTAAAAAAGTTTGACCTTTAATTAATACTATTATTTATATTACATATGAATATTATATTAATAGAATTGATATCATATACAGTTGAAGTCAGAATTATTAACCCCCCTGAATTATTAACCCCCCTGAATTATTAACCCCCCTGAATTATTAACCCCCCTGAATTATTAGCCCCCTGTTTATTTTTTCCCCCAATTTCTGTTTAACGGAGAGAAAAACTTTTCAACACATTTCTAAACATAATAGTTTTAATAACTCATTCCTAATCATTGATTTGATTTCTTTTTTCTTTGCTATGATGACAGTAAATAATATTTTACTAGATATTTATCAAGACATTTCTATACAGCTTAAAGTGACATTTAAAAGCTTAACTAGGTTAATTAGGTTAACTAGGCAGGAAAGGGTAATTAGGCAAGTCATTGTATAACGATGGTTTGTTCTGTAGACTATCGAAAAAAATATATAGTTTAAAGGGGCTAATAATATTGACCTTAAAATGGTTTTTAAGAAGTTAAAACAAATAAGACTTTCTCCAGAAGAAAAAATATTATCAGACAAACTGTGAAAATTTCCTTGCTTTGTTAAACATAATTTGAGAAATATTTAAAAAAGAAAAAAAAATTCAAAGGGGGTTTAATAATTCTGATTTCAACTGTATATATATTAATTTATATTTTCCATGTCGGGCGACACGGTGGCACAGTGGGTAGCATGATCGCCTCACAGCAAGAAGGTCGCTGGTTCGAGCCCCGGCTGGGTCAGTTGGCATTTCTGTGTGGAGTTTGCATGTTCTCCCCGTGTTAGTGTGGGTTTCCTCCGGGTGCTCCGGTTTCCCCCACAGTCCAAAGACATACAGTATAGGTAAACTAAATAAGCTAAGTTGGCCGTAGTGTATGGGTGTGAATGCAAGAGTGTATGGGTGTTTACCTACAGATACAGCTCAATTATGGTTTCCTTGAAGTCAAAGAACCTATCAATCAGGTGCTGTAACATCTATATCAAAATATGCATGTAGTATGGGCACATCATATAATGTTTGCACATTGTTTATTAAATCTTGCAAATCACCACCGATCAGTGAACCATATGAATTAACTTTACTGTTGATAACACCACAAGATCATCATCACCATCACCAGTCATTTGTCATTTGTCATTTGTCATTTGCCATTTGCCATTTGCCATTTGCCATTTGCCATTTGCACTCATGACTCAATTGGCAAGATGGGAGTTGATGATCAACTTGAACACTGAGGCGATTGTAAGGGACCCCACTAAATCAGCTATACTTTTCAAAAAGGGTAACCCCACAAAAATAGTTTTTATCCGTAATAACAGTTTTTTTTTGTTCAACACCCTTTCTACATAATATACAGATTAACATACCGAAAAATGAAAACAAAATACTAAAAAACAACCGAGATATAAAGGATTTAACTGACCTAAAAGCACATTCAACTGAGAACAAACAGGATTGGGCCAAAACCATGAATACTAATGAGTCATTTGCATCTGGTCTATTCTCTAATAAAACACATTTTAAAGGGCTTTATAAGCTGAAGTATGATGATTAAAATATGGAAAACAACCTAGACTTTCTTCACATGCAAGATTAATGATCAGAGAGAAAATAAGCCCATCAATCTGCCTCCTACAGCATCATCCCAGTTAGAGCACTGTAGATCGTTTATTGATAAACATCTGACTTTTTCAGCAGTAGGTGAAAAAAAGTCTAAACTGATAAATTACTCCAAATCAACAGGGTCTGTTAGATCCTATATCGACCAAATTATTAAAACAATTGTTTTCAGAAGTTTCTGAACCTGTTCTTGTTTTGAATTCATCCCTACTTTTAGGATATGTGCCTAATAATGTTAAAGTAGGTGTCATTAAGCCTGTTATTAAAAAAAAACACAGCTTGATCCTAAAGAATTAGTAAATTATAAACCCATTTCAAACCTGCCTTTTCTGTCAAAGACACTAGAAAAAGTTGTATCTGCTCAACTATGTTCATCCCTACATAGAAACAATTTTTGAGGATAATTCCAATCTGTATTTAGAGCATTTCATAGCACAGAAACAGCACTCCTAAGAGTTATGAATGACCTGCTCCTGTCGTCAGATCATGGTTGCATTTCACCTTTAGTGTTATTGGACCTCAGTGCCGCATTTGATACAATCAATCATAATATTCTCCTCAATAGGCTTGAAAATTATGTTGGTATTACAGGAACTGCATTGGCCTGTTTCAGGTCTGATCTATTTGAATGTTCTCAATTTGTATCAGTTAATGAAGAGGCATCATACCAATAAAAATACCCTGTGGGGTACCACAAGACTCAGTTCTTGGTCCCTTACTTTTCACACTATATATGCTAAATAAATGTATTTTAGGCAATATCATTAAAATACATGGAGTTATATTTATTTATTTACTTACAACCTGTCTTTTTTTTATGGCCTGATTTCAAGCATCTGTAAAACAGTCATCTTAAATGTTGCCAAACTTTGACATATGCATTCAATGTCTGATGCAGAAAAAGCTTATTCATGCTTTCATGACCTCTCGGTTAGACTATTGTAATGCATTACTAGGCGGTTGCCCTATTAGTCAAATTAACAAACTTCAGCTAGTTTAAAATGCAGCTGCTAGAGTGCTTTCTAGAACAAAGAAATATGATCATATTACTCCAGTTCTTGACTACCTACAAAGCCCTGAACGGATTAGCTCCCCTATATTTGAGGGAGCTTCTGGTGTATTACAGCTCCTCATGTCCACTACTCTCAATTAATTCTGGGCAATTTATTATTCCCAGAATATCAAAATCAACATTAGACTGTAGATCTTTCTCATATCTGGCACCTAAACTCTAAAACAGCCTTCCTAGCACAGTTTGGGAGGCAGACACACTCTGTTTAAAACTAGATTAAAGACAGATCTCTTTGCATTAGCATACACATAAAACACAAATACTTTTTGAAATCCAAATCCTCTAAAGGATTGTTAGGCTGCATTAATTAGGGCAACCAGAGCCGGGAACACTTCCCAAAAGACATTATAATTTGAACTGCATGTACGCTTATGTTAGTCTTTTTTTCCTTATCCTGAGGTCTCCATAGTTCTGGACCAGGCAGTATCCTGAGGAGATGCTGTGGTGGTCATGGAGGAGTGGAGAGCATGAGACTGATTCCTGAAAGACCCCAGTGACAGACGAGTCTCCGCATTGATCCCATGGGCCAGTATGATCACCCCCCGGTGACTTTCTCACACCTGCAGCTTCTCAACGATAGACGTCCAGCATTCTCCGGCACCTTGACTGCAGCTCTGCACAAGAAGTTTGGCCAAAGGAGAAATAATTGTGCCCAACTGAGTCTGGTTTCTCCAGGTTTTTTCCATCACTTTCATCAATTGGTGAAGTTTTGTTTCTTGCCGTTGACTTGCTTTGTTTGGGACTTGTGGAGCTGCGCATTGATGGACTTGCTCTTGAGTGTTTGGACTAAGCAGTGAAAACTAAACTACAAAGAACTAAACTGAACTTCAACTCTGAAAACTGGAGTGACAGTTTCAATTTGCTAGAACTTCTATGTTAAGCTGCTTTGACACCATCCACACTGTAAAAGCGCTATAGAAATAGATGAATTTAAAAAAATTGAATTGAGTCAAACACAGACCCTTTATTTCTGACAGCATTTGCTCACTGAAAGAATTCCAATGGTGTTTGCAAATCATACCACAGATAATTAAGCCACAACCACTTCCTGCCATCAAATCTTAAACCCAAGGCCCACAAACAAGGTTAATCTCCTAAACAGGAAATATAAACATCTCTCTGGCCAACATCTGTCATTAAGCCTCTTATTAAAAAACCACAGCTGGATCCCAAAGAACTAGTAAATTATAGACCCATTTCAAACTTGCCTTTTCTATCAAAGATACTAGAAAAAGTTCCTACAAAGAAACAATATTTATGAAAAATTTCAATCTGGATTTAGAGCATTTCATAGCACAGAAACAGCACTCCTAAGAGTTACCAATGACCTCCTTCTGTCGTCCGATCGTGGTTGTATTTCTCTCTTAGTGTTATTGGACCTCAGTGCTGCATTTGATAAAATCGATCATAATATTCTCCTTCATAGGCTTGAAAATTATGTTGGTATTACAGGAACTGTATTGGCCTGGTTAAGGTTCTATCTATCTGAACGTTATCAATTTGTATCAGTTAATGAAGAAGCATCATACAGATCAAAAGTACACTGTGGGGTACCACAAGGCTCAGTCCTTGGTCCCTTACTTTTCACACTATATATGCTACCGCTAGGCGATATCATTAAAAAGCATGGAGTTAGCTTCCACTGTTATGCTGATGATACACAACATTATATCTCCTCTCAACCTGATAATATGTATGAATTTACTAAATTAACAGACTGTATAGCTGATATAAAAAATTGGATGACTAATAACTTTTTATTACTAAATTCAGATAAAACTGAGGTCTTGCTTATTGGACCCAAAAACCTCACACGAAAAAACCTAGAACACTGTCTAACCCTTGATGGATTCTTAGTTCAGTCCTCATCTTCAGTCAAAAATTTAGGGGTGATTTTTGATAGCAACCTGTGGTTTGAAGGCCAGATTTCAAGCATCTGTAAAACTGCATTTTTCATCTTAATGTTGCCAAACTTCGACATATGCTATCAATGTCTGATGCGGAAAAGCTTATTCATGCTTTCATGACCTCTCGGTTAGACTATTGTAATGCGTTACTAGGCGGTTGCCCTATTGGTCTAATTAACAAACTACAGCTTGTTCAAAATGCAGCTGCTAGAGTGCTTTCTAGAACACAGAAATATGATCATATTACTCCAGTTCTTTCATCATTGCATTGGCTCCCTATTAAATATCCTATAAATTAAAAAATTTTATTTACTACCTACAAAGCCCTGAACGGCTTAGCTCCCCAGTATTTGAGGGAACTCCTGGTGTATTATAGCCCCTCACGTCCACTACGCTCAATTATTTCTGGACAATTGATTATTCCCAGAATATCAAAATCAACTGTAGGCGGTAGATCTTTCTCATATCTGGCACCTAAACTCTGGAACAGCCTTCCCAGCACAGTTCGGGAAGCAGACACACTCTGTCAGTTTAAAACTAGATTCAAGACACATCTCTTTGCATTAGCATACACATAAAACACAAATGCTTTTGAAATCCAAATACTTTATAGGATTGTTAGTCTGCATTATTTAGGGCAACCAGAGCCGGGAACACTTCCCAAAAGACATTATAATTTGACCGGCATCTGTGCTTATGTTAGTCTTTTTTATTTATTTATTTATTTTTTTTTATTATTATTTTTTTATTGTTCCTGTAGTTTCCATAATCCTGGACCAGGCCGTATCCTGAGCAGCTGCTGTGGTGGTCATGGAGGAGTGGAGAGCATGAGACTGATTCCTGTAAGACCCCAGTGACAGACGAGTCTTCGCATTATCCTGAAGGGCCAGCCTGTACACCAGCCGGTGACCTCACCCACCTGCAGCTTCTCCACGATGGACGTCCAGCGTTCTCCAGCTTCCGGCGCCTAGACTGCAGCTCTGCACAAGACTTTTAGCCATAGGAGAAATGGTCGTGCCCAACTGAGCCTGGTTTCTCTTGGTTTGTTTTTTTTCTTCACTTTTGCCAATTGGTGAATTTCGTTCCTCGCCACTGGCTTGCATGGTTTGGGACTTGTGGAGCTGCGCATTGATGGACTTGCTCTTCAGTGTTTGGACTTTCAGCAGTGAAAATTAAACCACACTGAACTTAACTTAAACTCTGAAAACTGGACTGATACTCTTTCAATTTACTGCACTCTTCTATGTTAAGCTGCTTTGACACAATCTACATTGTAAAAGTGCTATAGAAATAAAGATAAATTGAATTGAATATAGTCAGACAAGCGTGGGCCTGTACCCATGTATAACCTCCTAACCCCATCAATAGGCACTTTGTGGACAATGAGGAAAACAGTGGTAAAGAATAGGCAGTCAGCAGGATCGATAGGCACTTTGTGGCACTAAGGAAGACCCCAGGTCAGTGAAGTGCTTGAGGACCCCTGATGGTGTCAGTTTGATGCATATGGTTGATTTGAAGGCACTTAGCAGGCTTAAGGCCAAAGTAACACATCATTGAAATAGGTAACCCTAAAACTAAACTTAAACCTTGACTTGACCCTAACAAAACCTAACCCTAAACCCAACACCAACCTATACACCCTAACAAACTGTAACCTTAACCCCTAACCCTTACCATAACATTAACTGTAACAAACCAAACCTTAATATGTAACCAAACCCTAACTTAACTCTAAACCTTACCCCAACATCTAAACCTTACCATAAACCCCAATTTTGGTTAATGTTAGGGTTAATGTTAATGTTAGGGTTAATGTTGATGTTAGGGTTAATGTTAATGTTAATGTTAATGTTAGGGTTAGGGTTAGGTTAGGTTGGGGTTGGTTAGGGTTAGGGTTAGGTAAGGGTTAGGGTTAGGTTTAGGACCCCATACAGGTTAGGCACACGCCATTGCTCAAGCGGCCACCCTGTCATCCACCACCTCCGGCAGGAGGACATTCTGGAAAAAAAAGGAAGTACACACTGCTGTTAATTAAATGCCATACATGGTGTTAGTTATTTATTTTATAATTGCATTACACATCATAATCCTGTGTCCTTGTCACTTCAATACCATTCTGTGAAGTTAAGAAATGTCTCCAGTTACTGAAAAAATATTCTACCCTTTGTCATATAGAAAACTTTATTTTTATTTGTCATCATAGAAGAAAATGTGCTAGTATATGAGGGTTTGCTTTCTCCTACTCTGAACAGGACTCCCAGGATTCATCCTACGAAATGAAATTTCACAAAGAGGGGGGAAAATAGGTTTTACAGGTGATGGGAAAGAGGGGTTATCAAGGAATTTATACATACCCATATTAGGGTTACACTTGGATTAGGGTTAAAATTACGTTAGGGTTAAATGATACCAATCAAATGGTTGGGTTTAGGGATGGTGGGGGAGTAGGGTTACGCAAAGGGATTTGGGGTTAGGGTTATGTAAAAATAATGCCAGTCCCCAAAGGTTGGGTTAGGGTTAGGATTAGGGCTAGGGTTAAGGTAATGTAAAATTAAATAATGCCAGTCCCCAAAGGTTGGGTTAGGGTTAGGGCTAGGGTTAAGGTTATGTAAAAATAAATAATGCCAGTCCCCAAAGGTTGGGTTGGGGTTAGGGCTAGGGTTAAGGTTATGAAAAAATAAATAATGCCAGTCCCCAAAGGTTGGGTTAGCGTTAGGGTTATGTAAAAATAAATAATGCCAGTCCCCAAAGGTTGGGTTAGGGTTAAGGTTAAATAATACCAGTCCCCAAGGGTTGGGTTTGAGGGGATGGTGGGGGAGTAGGACTATACAAAATGTCTTATAAGCCCAAACGTTAGGGTTAGGGTTAGGATAAAATAATACCAATCCCCGCAGGTTGGGTTTTAGGGATGGTGGGGGAGAGAAACTACAAAAAGCTCCATATACCCAATTCTTGGGGTTTAGAATAGGTTGTGGTTAAGATAGATGGGTGTTAAAATAATAACAGTACCCAAAGATCATGTTATAGGGGAGGTGGGGGAAAAAAACCCATAGAAAATGTTTATATATCCAATTACTAGGTCTAGGGTAGATATATTGTGATTTGAGTCATATGAAATTAGGATGATCGATCAAAAGAGTTACATCAAAATAGTTGTATCTTTTTTGTGAAAAGAAAAAAAATATATATTTTAACATACGATTCCTTTTGGGTTTGTGTAGATATTGGAATTCAAAATATATTATTTCAGAGAAAAGATTTTTTTTGGAAATTTGGATTTTCAGGATACAATAGAAAGTAACTTGTATGGTGTGTAGAGCTAAAATCCTATCTGGATTCAGAGAGGTTCCCTTGGCCAATGGTGCCATCTTTTGGATCAAAAATAAAATTTCAGAGAGGATTTCAGATAACATTAAGCCTTAGGAGTCCTGTATTGGAGAAACAGAAATAAAAAAAACTAGAAATAAAAAAATAAAAAAATATTAAAAAAAGGGGGAAGCATTCAGTTCACAAATGCTGGTCACAAGGTCTCTCCCGTCTGTTCACCACACCAATCTTGCTCCATATCTGCTCCAGTCTGGGTGTAGGGGAGAAAAGAAAAGGTGGGTCTATCAATCAGATATAAGAATGGTAAAAGAGAGAGAGAGAGAGAGAGAGAGAGAGAGAGAGAGAGAGAGAGAGAGAGAGAGAAAAAAAGAAGTTGGTTCATTACTCTGACTTGCTTTATTGTTCATTTAAACCTTTGGGAAATTTTGTGTCCAATTTATGAATCCATTTCCTCTCACATCTCAGTCTTTCTTGCAATGACCAAAAAGAGTTTGTCTCTAAGACCATGACTCGTAATTCCCTCAAATCATGTACTAGGAAATGCTGTACCACATGTTTCGTTTCTCAATCCTGTTCTTGATATTGTGAATATGTTGGTACATTCTGGTGCTGATAGAGTTTTTGGTTTGCCCAACATATTGTTTAGGACATACTTTAAAGTAGATAAGGTATACACAATTTGTACTTTGGGGGGTGAAAGGCATGTCTATTTTAAATGTGTCCAGAAACGTTATTTTTGATCCATTTCCTTTGCTCAAAATATTTAAATCTAACTGTCTTTTTGGGTTTGTTAGTCCTCGTCATTCGGATTTTGCTCTGAACTAAAATGTCCCTAAGGTATGCTGCTATAGGTTTGTGTTTTTGCAAGTGTTTGGTATTTTTGAATGCTGCGTCAAAATTGGTCTTAACCGCTCTGTTCAACTGTACACTCATTTCTGAAAAAGTAGTGACTAAAGGGATAATTTTTACGTCTATTTTCGGTGTTGGTGTAGGTTTCTTTTTGGACTTCAAGAAGCTGGTTAATATTCCTTTAAGAAATGTTCTGGTATATCCTCTTTTTCGGAGGGCCGAAAATAAGACTTGAGTGGTCTTAAAAAATAAAAAAAAAACAGATGCGGTCAAACCTCAGCAATTGTGACTTAAGTATGCCCCTGAAAGTGTGTTTTGGGTGATAGCTCTGTTTAAAAAGGAGCGAATGGGTATCCGTTTCTTTAAAATATATTCTATAGTCCAATAAACCGGTTTCAGCAAATTTTGGGCCTTTGTATGTAATTATGTCCAAAAAGTTGACCTCTGAATGGTCAATAGAATATTTAATAGTAATAGATCTTTGATGCGTATTTAGGTGTTTTGTAAACAGTTGAAATTCCGCCAGGGAGTGGGTCCACTTGCCCCAAATGTCATCCAAAAATCTATAATAGCATAATGGTTTTCTAGGGTGGGAATTTAGGGCAGAATGTTCCCATTCAGCCATAAAGATGTTAGCATATGACGGTGCAAATTTCTTACCTATTGCTGTACCCTTGATTTGTAGATAGAAATTGGAATCAAATTCAAAGTCATTCTTGGTCAGATTAATATGTAGTAATTTAAGAATGTAATCATCAGGTCTTTTGGGGTCTGGATATCTCTATATGCAGTTTTGTACTGCTTTGAGGCCTGCCTCTGTCTCAATATTTGTATAAAGACTGTCAATGTCGATCGTAAATAAAAAAGCATCTTGAGGAATTTTTTCTTCCTTAGTTTTGTCAATGAAGTCATACGAGTCCTTGATATAACTAGAATGTTTTTGGGAGATTCCCTTTAAATAGTACTCAATCATCTCTGCTATAAAATAGGTCTCACTATTACAGTCCGACCCAATCGGTCTCCCTGGCGGAATTTCAAACGGTCTGCTCCAAGACCCTGGACCTTTATGTATTTTAGGAAGGAGATAAAATCTCCTTGGTCTGGGAGCTCCACTTCCCATCAAGTAGAGTTTTTGGTCACTGTTTATAATCCCCTTCCCTAACATTTCCTCTAGGATTGAGTTGACTTCCTCTATGGTTTTTAAATATAGAGGTTTGTTTAAAGGTTTATAGTGTTCCACTGTATTTAATTGCCTTTCACCTTTCCATAGATATTGTTCCCTATCAAATATCACTATGGCATTACCTTTATCGGCCGGTTTAATTATAATGTCTCTGTTGTCCTTTAATTCTCTCAGTGCTTTGTTTTCACTTTCTGATAAATTTGGTGGTGCACTTATACCCCAGTTTAACTGTTTTAGACAACCGCTGCAATGGCTTTCTGAACCTGTTTAGGTAACCTGCATAAAGCAGGAGTCCAATCCGAGCCATGTGTAAAGGGAATTTTTTTCTTTTTTAATTTTTTGCCTTCAAAAAAGATCTCTAGTTTGATTCGCCTATGGTATTTTTGTAGATCCATAAACATTGTGTTTTTTTGTTCTATTGAAGTATTAGTGGTTGGAATAAAGTTTAATCCCTTCTGGAGAAGTGAACTCTGAGCTTCTGAGAGAATAAAGGATTTTGATAAATTAATAATCATTCTAGGACTCTCCCGATCGGGGCTTGTGTCTGTAGCCAGTTTAAACGTTTAAGCCAGTGTGTTAACATACTCTGAGCTGTTTCTTTTGTCCAATGAACTTGATCTGATTCAACTCTAAAGCCCTTCTCTTCCAATGTAATGATCGAATTGCATTTGTATTGGATCAGGGTGTTTAGGTATAAGAGCATTGCCTGTTCGTGGCCTGGTAACCCCTCTGAAAAATTAATGAAAGGGATGTGGACTGTGGTGTTTGGAAACTGTTGTATGATTACCTTACATAGTTCGTTTAGTTCCCTCGCCACCGTGGATTTCAACCGCTGTGCCCTGTTGTTTAGTCCTAATGACACTATCATTGCTTCCACTGGAACCCTCTTTGTGGCCGTAGCCAGAAGATGCGCACCATGGCTTAGTTTGGCACCCGGAAAGCTCTCCACCTGCACACTGGGGTTCTGGAAACAGGGAAATCTCAAAACATTTGAGTCACCAATTATTACATATTTTTTATTAATTACCAAGTGCCAATCTAAAAGTTTCTTGTTTGTGCGAGTGTGTGTGTGTATGTATGTTACCCGCAGGTGATGGGCTGTGATGTATTCTGTCCGAGAGCTTCAGAGACCCACTAGGTCTTACATGGGCACTCTCTGTATTAAGAGAGGGATTATCCATTCCCTCCACTTCTGCTTGAATGTCCTCAGTGGAGCGTATAGTGGACACTGAGTAAATGGAAAGAGAGATATCCTCATCCTCACCGAACGGCGTTAAGCGAGGAGGGGAAGTGGAAGTATTGGTTACTGCCCGGGACCGTTTTGGGTCGATCACACGTTCTGGTGGATACTCCGGTATACCAGCTTCAGGATTGTCAGTAGATGCTGTTCTCTGTGAATTAGGTGTTGTGTTTTCCGCTTGAATGGCATGAGTAGAACAGGTGCACAGGGTGGATTGCTTATGACGGGTTTCTGGTTTCTGTTGTGATTTAGAGCTGTTTTCTTGTCCCGAATTGTGTGTCTTCATCACATTAGTTACTTTTTCCTTATCTCTTTGTGTTGGTGTGAATAGTGGTTTGATCTCCCCTGTCGTCCCTGGGGGAATTGTTGGGGGTTCCGATGAAGAAGATTGTATCGTTGTGTGTCCATGTGTTGTACTGGGGTTCATCCTGTTCTCCTTGGTTTTACCAGTCCTCCTAACTGTCCTCTCCGATAATGGGGGTGGATTCGGGACGATCGTAAATTCTGTAGGTTGCGTTTCTGTTGAGGGAGGAATGTGGGGGATATTCATGGACATAAAAGGATTATTTATAATGTCAGTGGAGTCCAAAGCCCAGTCATCATTTCTGCTTGCCATTTGGTGAGAGCGTGGTTGTGGTGACAGAGGTGGAGGTGAGGTCTGAACTGTGACATGCTGCACGCCCGTTTTCGGCTTTGTTGAGTTCTGTGGGTTGTCCCCAACATGTCTGGTTGAAGTTATGGGTGTAGTGAGGGCTTCTGCATATGTTCTGCGGTGCTGTGTGTCTGCTCTGGTTCTCCGTCGTTCCCCCTCAGCTCTCTCTTCCTTGGAGCCCAAGATTTCCATCACCATTGTTTCGGTCTGTAAAATAGAATCCTGCGAGAGTCTGTTACCATATGTCCTTCTAGCCCAGGCCACTGAGACCTCAAACACCTCCAACCAGTCAACATCCATCGTTAGATCTCTGATTTCTTGTATAATTTGTGTAATTTCAGAGTCATAATGTCCCTCAAGTATGATTTGAGTTGTGTAAGCCCAGTTTTTTGCATTGCCCTCAATCTGGTCTCTGACTGTTGTGTTCGGGGCTACTGGTTTAACTAGATCAATGAGGTACTGGATCGTACTTGTGAAGGCTGCTGGTTGGTTATTCTTCACTTTGGTCGTTATTTTGCTAAGGTGGTGGACTATACGAAGCAGTTTAAAGAAAAGTCTAATCACCTTTTGGAATTGAGGGGTGGCTGGTGTATAGCGATTATAGCCTTTAGCTTCAAACTTTTCTCCCATGCCCTCTTCTCTGGATCTGCTAGAATGAGGTCGAGGGCTTCGCAGATGGGGACGAGGCTGTGGGACTCTATTTACTCGGGTCCTTGTATAAGCAGCCTCTGTGCGTTGTGTCTCCCCCTCCTATCTAAGTAAAGTGTGTTCTCCTGTCTCCTGTTCTGTTCTGCACGCATTCTGGGGGGACTAGTCCTTTGTGTGCGTGATCTCCCATACTGTGGTACTGGGCGTTCATGATCCTTTCGGTTTCTGTAAGCATGATTATTTCGTTCCTCGTAATGGTCACCCATGTCAGAGTCGTAATCTGATGTGGTCAAGTTATGGCACATTTGTTTTTGGGGGCGATTATAATTGTCCTGATTAGTATTTGGATGGAAGTAGCGTTGAGTTTTGTATCTATTTTGTTTTGTCCCCCCGTTATCTCTGTAATCATATCTGTCTGATCTATTGTCTCTATCATCCTGCGTTGCTAATCTGTTATGTGCAGAGCCTTTTGATTCTGAAGAAGGCCTGTTGTAGGATGTTCTATGTAGCTGACGTCCCCTTCCTCCTCTGTCACTCCATGTGACTCTCTGTTGTGTGTATCTAACAGGTGAAGGAGAATTTCTTCTGTCCCTTATATTACGGGGACGGTCAGTCTCTCTGTCCTTACGGTATGAGTCCCCATTAAATACAATAGGGACTCATCTAGGGGATAAAGATACACTCCTTTCCTGTACTGTGACTAAATCATATGACATACGTCCGCGATGGCGGTCTGGTGAGAGACTGTGAACTCTTCTGGCTGTCCTGAACTGACCTCCATAATTATCATTTTCGGATGCTGTATTATTATTCCTTCTATATCATCGATCTCTATCTGTTTCATGTTCAAACTCGACTTTGGAATCGCCATGACTGGCGGCCGAACGTGGTCTACCACGTCGGAAGGACATGTCTGTTCTTAGTCAAAGATAAACTTACAGTTTCAGCGCTGGTAGTACCGTTCAGCCTGGCCGCGACGTTTCGGTACCCTCTAGTACCTTCCTCAGGCGTCACTGAACGGAGATTAGCTTATTTTTAAATTAAAGAAGGCAAAAAGAATCGTTCTGCTCACAACGTGTGTGTGCTCTCTGTCGAATCCATGTAAAATGGCGTCTCTCTCACGAGAATAAACGGGAATCAGGCTCTGTGTGAGTTTGTGCGTGCTTACGTTTCCGAACGTGCTTTCCCTTAAAGGGACATGCACCTGTATTTTCTTTAGTGTTAAAATTGTGTTTAATAATCCAAAGTGTACTTCTAGGATAATATTGGGAGCAGCTTACTGGGTGTCAAGCATACAATCCTTGATTAAATCGAGAAAATGTGTTCTTAAAGCCCCTGTCCCTTAAATTGTTCAAAACCGAAAGCGAAACCAAAACGGTAGTATATAGAAAGTATTCACAGGATTCTCGCTCTGTTTTAAATTGTTTAATGTCTAAATCTTGCTTCAAAATTAAGATGGTTTATTGGAGATCAAACATATAAACTTAAATTAAGTCGAGAAAATCTATTGTTTAAACCACAGTCCATTAAATGCGTTCATCCTATTAAAATATTCATCCTGTATATCAAGTTCTGGGTATTAATTCATCCACTGGATCCAATACAAGTACAAACATAAACACTGGCATTAAACATATATATATTTTTTGGCTTCTTAACCAGAAAGTTGAGATCTATCTCCCTTTTCATTGGGAAAAAGAATTGAGAAGGGAAGTTATTTTCATGTATAGTGTAATAAATTAGTACAATCCAATAAAAATTATAAAAAAAAAAAAGTTACATTTATTTTTTTATTATTATGTAGTACAACCTGTACTTTAATTTTCTATTATCCCAATACATTAGTTCTTTTGATAAATTCGAGGTTCCATCAATCCCCGGTGTCCCCCCACCAGAGATGGGGAAAACAGGGCCCGAAGAACCAGGCACCAACACAGGTTAGGTTTAGGGGAAATCCTGTCCAGGATTACCATACAGGTTAGGCACACGCCATTGCTCAAGCGGCCACCCTGTCATCCACCACCTCCGGCAGGAGGACATTCTGGAAAAAAAAGGAAGTTCACACTGCTGTTAATGAAATGCCATACATGGTGTTATTTATTTTATAATTGCATTACACATCATAATCCTGTGTACTTGTCACTTCAATACCATTCTGTGAAGTTAAGAAATGTCTCCAGTTACTGAAAAAATATTCTACTCTTTGTCATACAGAAAACTTTATTTTTATTTGTCATCATAGAAGAAAATGTGCTAGTATATGAGGGTTTGCTTTCTCCTACTCTGAACAGGACTCCCAGGATTCATCCTACGAAATGAAATTTCACAAAGAGGGGGGAAAAATAGGTTTTTACAGGTGATGGGAAAGAGGGGTTATCAAGGAATTTATACATACCCATATTAGGGTTACACTTGGATTAGGGTTAAAATTACGTTAGGGTTAAATGATACCAATCAAATGGTTGGGTTTAGGGATGGTGGGGGAGTAGGGTTACGCAAAGGGATTTGAGGTTAGGTTTATGTAAAAATAATGCCAGTCCCCAAAGGTTGGGTTAGGGTTAGGGGTTAGGATTAGGGTTAGGGGAACGAAATCCAAAGGTCAGACAATGTCCGACCTTGGTTGTGCATTGTCCTACATTTCAACTGACCACTTCGAATTCTGTTTTGACTTCCTCCTTCCTCCGAGCTCTCCCCCTCTCTCCTTCATCATCGGTCAAAATCATGTTCCTTACCTGGTATATTAATGTGAAAAAAGAAGTCTAATATCAACTGAATTTATTTATTTATTTATGTATTTGTGTATTTTTATGTCATTATTTATTTATTTATTAATTTACTTACTGATTTATTTGTATGTTTATTTATTCCTCCACGCCTTGTTGGCACAATTACTGTTTTGTGTGTACTAAATGTGTGCATTTTGTTTTGTGTCATTTAATTAAATTACATTTCAAGAGTTCGCACTTAGATATTGTTTGATAATAATAGCAGGTTTG
>CAIGQV010014396.1:67-10660 GCA_903798115.1 Danio jaintianensis
CTGATATATGATATATACGACACGGATATTATACTGAAATATGATATGTACAATACCAATAGGATACTAAAATATGATATACACGACACAGATATGATACTGATATATGATATGTACGATAGCAATATGATACTGATATATGATATATACGATACTGATATATGATATATACGATACCGATAAGATACTGATATATGATATATACGATATCAATATGATACTTTTTGTTTTGTTCATTTATCCAATGGCTATATAAATATATACGTATCTTCAGCTCTCTGTGATTTATTTTTCCCCATTTTTAATAATATGGTAAATACTATAGTGTTTTCAACCATATTGTAGCAACATGTATTATACTGTATGTATTATAGTATTTATAACTCTGTTAATAAATGCTACATACTGTAGTATTACCGGTCATGAACTGATAAACTGTAATAAATATCTAAAAGTAAATATAAGGCCAGTATCGCTGATAATGATACTGATACGATATTTTTTGTTTTGTTAATTTATTCAATGGCTATTTAAATATTTAGATATCTTCAGCTCTCTGTGATATCTTGTTTTCCCCATGTATAAGACATGAAATACTATAGGGATTTATAGTAAATACTATAGTGTTTTTTTTACTTATACTGTATTAAAGTCTTTTGTATGCATTATAGTATTTACAACTCTGTTAATAAATGCATCATACTGTATTACATTTCAATGAATTAATACTGTAGTATAACTTTTTTACTATAGTAAACTGTACTAGTATAATATACCCTATACACTCTCAGAAATAAAAGTACGAGAGCTGTCACTGGGATGTTACCTTTTCAAATGGTATATTATATTTAGTATATATGTATTAGTATATATATTAGTACCTAATACATTTAAGAAGTACACTTTTGTACTTTTAGGTACTAATATCTACCCTTAAGGTATTAATATGGACCCTCTTGACATTTCTTGTACATTTATTTATTCCATATATCCTACAGTACTGGGTCATTTGTTTATATTACTATAGTGTTGTTACCATAGCAACTATAAAATTACCACAATATATGAGTTCAAGCACTATACACTTTGTAGTGTGGTTCAAAGACACTACAGTGCTTACTATAATTTACTATACAATTTTATTTGTGTGTAGGTATATATGATGCTCATCCTGCTCGTATTGGATTATATTATTTAAATTGTGCATACAGTGTGTTTACATAAGTCCTGATTCCTCTGCTTCTGGACTGTCAGCAAACGCATGGCTCTAGATGACATATGCCCTTCAAATACCTTCACATATCACTATCTTCTCCAAGCCGCTCACGAGTCGGATTATAAATAGACATTCAGGAGTTCAGGATAGAGAGCGAGGGTGGGTGGGCGAACTGGGCAATGCTGAACTAATGCATTTACATTTACATGGCACTGTTTTTAACTAAAGCTGAAAACCAAGTATGCATTGGAGTCATTCGTTCCCGGAGGAAATCTTGAAACCTTGCTAATAAATTACATATTTCAAGCAGTAAAAAAAAATCTGAAGTGACCTGTCCCTTGTTGTTGCATACATTGTAAAATATATCCGTAATTTAGCATCATTCATTGCTTTATTACCTTTATTTACGATTATGAATTGCATTATGGGACCTTGGTCTATTGTCGACTTTTGATATTGGAAAAATAACTCTGCAGTAGGGCTGGGTGATTAATCACAAATTTGGCCTCCAATAATTATGAAAAAACATTAATCGGGATAAAACAATAACATTTCATGATCTTTGAAATGTACAGGTGTATTAAACTGAAAAAAAAAAAGATTCAAAGATGAGTCCTTTTTTTAAGGTATGTGGTTGTAAACAATTTATATGGGCTGAATTTAAACAAACAAATTAAGTTGAACATTACTACATTTAAGGCCGTCATGGTGGCGCAGTGGGTAGCACGATCGCTTCACAGCAAGAAGGTTGCTGGTTCGAGCCTCGGCTGGGTCAGTTGGCATTTCTGTGGAGTTTGCATGTTCTCCCCGTGTTCGCGTGGGTTTCCTCCGGGTGCTCCGGTTTCCCCCACAGTCCAAAGACATGCAGTATAGGTGAATTGGGTAAGCTAAATTGGCCATAGTGTATGAGTGAATGGATGTTTCCCAGTGATGGGTTGCAGCTGGAAGGGCATCCGCTGTGTAAAACATATGCTGGATAAGTTGGCGGTTCATTCCGCTGTGGCGACCCCTGATGAATAAAGGGACTAAGCCGAAAAGAAAATGAATGAATGAACTACATTTAATTTGTTTGTTTAAATTCAGCTCATATAAATAGTTTGCAACAATTTTGCAGAAATCTTTTTTTTTCAGTGAAGCAACCTTATTTACATGCAAAAAACATATATAAAGTTATACATCTTATAAGATGTAACTTAAATAATCTTAAAGAACTTCGTGAATTGTGATTATAATTTTGACCACAATATTCGAGATGATTATGATTTTTCACCGTTAATCGAGCAGCTCTACTCTGTAGTTTAACAAAGTGACCTTTATCGACATTTTAGTATTTTGAAACACTATATTGTATAGGAAATTATATATATATATATATATATATATAGTATTATAGTATTACTAAATTAGTATTACAGCATAATTTACAACACAAACCCAGACAATATATCACTTCAAAAGTATGTATCACTTGATAAAAGGCACTTTTTCAAAAATTGTGTGAGGAAATGCAATTTTAATGCACTTTAAAAGCCCATAATGCAGTTTCATTCATTTATTCATTTTCCTTCGGCTTAGTCCCTTATTTATTAGGGGTCTCCACAGCAGAATGAACCGCCAACTATTCCAGCATATGTTTTACGCGGCGGATGCCCTTCCATCCACAACCCAGTACAGGGAAACAGCCATATACTCTCACATTCACACACACACTCATACACTACAGC
Source organism: Danio jaintianensis (assembly GCA_903798115.1). NCBI lineage: Eukaryota > Metazoa > Chordata > Actinopteri > Cypriniformes > Danionidae > Danio > Danio jaintianensis. Next base: position 3,008 of record CAIGQV010014396.1, read on the forward strand.
CAATTTAGTTTACCCAATTCCCCTATAGCGTATGTGTTTGGACTGTGAGGGGAAACCGGAGCACCCGGAGGAAACCCCCGCCAACACGGGGAGAACATGCAAACTCCACACAGAAATGCCAACTGACCTAGCCGGGACTTGAACCAGCAACCTTCTTGCTGTGAGGCCACAGTGCTAACCACTGAGCCACCTTGTCGCCCCCATAATGCAATTTAAAAGCCTAAATATCACAAAATAATTACTGTTTAATTTACAGATAATACTAATTACATTTAAAACATGTTATTTCCAGGTTGCTATACAAGATATTTTGAAGAATGTTGGGAAAAAAGGGTCAATTGACATCCATAGTACACTGTAATAGATATCTGTTAATGAATAATTGGCGTATTTGGTGATTCACAAGTGTTTTCTGTTTATTTACGGTTGTGAATTGCATTATGGGATGTTGATCTCTGCTCTGTCGGCTTCTGATGTTGAAAATTCATCTTTACAGTTTAACAAAGTGACTTTCATTGACATTTTAGTAAATAATATCATGTATAAGAAATAATATATAGAGAAATAAGTATGTAAAATAACAGACAATTTACTGGTGGTTTATTACAAGGTTTGTGTAGCGTAATATACAACACGACCCAGACAATATAGCACTGCAAACTATTACAAATGTCAATAAAAGTCACTTTTTTGGAACTTTTCAAGGTTAAATGTTGTTGGAAGAAAGATCAAAATCCCATAATCTAAATCAAAAGCATAAATAGTTAAAAAATAAAAACATGAATCACAAAATACGAATAACTGCTAATTGATGGATATTTTTTACAGTGTAGAAATGAAAAACACTATGAAAGTCGATGGCAGCATTCTTCAGTATATCTTAATTTGTGTTCAACCGAAGAAAGAAACTCAAACAAGTGAGTTTTTTATGTGAACTATCCCTTTAATCACACACATACTGTACATACAGTGACTTAGGAAGGTAAATGCATATGACACACATAACAGCATCTGCTTCTGTAGCCTCTATAAATACACCATGACGTCAGGGACACCAAATGAAGTCCGAAGCTATGTTATGAATGTTATTTATATTACCGCATGAAACGGAGATGAAGAAGCCAAGAAAATCACCAGCAAACTTTTGAAAGATTTCAATCTGTGCAAGTTGTTGTAGCGCCATACACTTGAGGCTACAGTTACATAACTCCCAAAACAAGACAGAAGATAAGCTTACATTCTGACATTCAGAGTGACCCAGCAAGACAAAAACGAGCCAACAGTCACATGACCAAAGGGTGTAAATCACACAACATACAGCCAAACACATCCCTTTCAGCTGTGACCCAGTACTGGGAAACACCCATACACTCTCACATTCACATACTCATACACTACGGCCATACACTCATACACTACGGTATATATCATATTTAGTTTATTCAATTCACCTATAGCGCATGTGTTTGGACTGTGGGGGAAACCGGAGCACCCGGAGGAAACCCAAACCAACACGGAGAGAACATGCAAACTCCACACAGAATACCAACTGACCCAAACTCGAACCAGCGACCTCCTTGCTGTGAGGCAACAGTGTTAACCACTGAGCCACTGTGTTGACCATTGTGGTGATCATTTTTTAAGCAATACCAATATATCATATATGAATTTATCATAAGTCCACTTTAATGTGATCTGTCAACTGAGGAATATACTGTATATACATATAATAAGTGTCAAAAACAGCACACTGCATGCAGAATACACCGATGGTTTAATGGTGTTTTAGGATGAATGGGAGATACAGATATTAGCAAATATTACACAAAACCAGGGGTGAAAGTAGTAGGTCATTTTTGTCTTCGCATGAATGATGTGGTGCGATCACATTAGAGAAACTGCGGTGAAATTTCATGGACAGAAATGTAAATCAATGCATAAGCTCACAAAGAAATCTAAATCCAACCAATTAACACTATTTCAACAATTTTATATTAACAATTAACACAAATTAAATTGTTTTTTAGTGACCAAACTAAAAATGCAAACAAAATATGCATATGTGGAACTTTTTTTATGAATAGCACTTAGGGCTAAAGGGCACAGTTTGACACAACAGCCGATTAAATAGCTTTATCTCAGACTTTATTGCATATACGATACAGTGATGTTGATATTTTTAACATGTTTCAAAAACTGTTTGCCCAGGCTGTGGATTAAAGCTAATAATATTGTAAATAATGTTCAATTTCTTGCACAGACTGATCATTTCGCTTTACAAGACCTCAGTGTGTCATGAGACATCGCTATTAAATTGGACTTGTTTGTATGTGTTTATAAAGGATCGCTTGAAGAAAAATAAGTTACCTACATCTTCCATGGCCTGAAGGTGAGTAGATTAAATGTACATTTTCTTTTTTGGGTGCATTATGCCTTTAAATTTCACTTTCCCTATGTAAAAACAATGAATGTAATTATATCCTCCAAAACCGAATGATGTTCTCCATTAAAATGATTGGATTTCATGTAGAATTAAACTACCAATATTGTAAATAATGTTCACTTTTGTGCACATACTGATGTTTACTGTTTTGCTTCACAAGACATCAGTGTGTCATCAGGAGCCATGGCTATTGATTTGGACTTGTTTGTATGTGTTTAATTGCATTGGCTAATTCTGGCACATTGTACATTTTTGAATCCCTGTCAAAAATAAAACAAATCAAAAAATTATATGAATCAGCACAGATTCAGCTAAAAATCTCCTTTAATTTTCACTTGAAGAAAAAAGTCACCTCTTTTTAGGCTTGTGAGTACTATAAATGTTCATTTTTGGGTGAACTATCCCTTTAAATAACACGTTCCCTATAGAAATAATGCATGGAAATGATATTCTCCGTTAAAATGATTGGATTTCATGTGGATTAAAACTAATAATAATGTAAATAATGTTAAATCTTTTGCACATACTGATGCTTCACAAGACATCAGTGTGTGATCAGGAGCCATGGCTATTGATTTGGACTTGTTTGTGTTTAATTCTATTCGCTAAATCAGGCACATTGTACATTTTTGTGTCCCTGTCAAAAAATAAAACAAAAAAACTAATCAAAAAATTATATGAATCAGTACAGGTTCAGCTAAAAATCTTCTTTAATAATCACTTGAAGCAAAAAGTCACCCCTTTAATGTCTTAAATGTTCATTTTTGGGTGAGCTATCCTTTTAAATATCACAAAAATGAATGGAAATTTCCCCTCCAAAACTCAATGATGTTCTCCATTAAAATGACTGGATTTTGTCTAGATTAAAGCTAATAATATTGTCAGGAATGTTAATTTAGTTACGCAAACTGGCATTATAAGCCATAGCTGTTTAGATTTGTTTGTATGTGTTTATTTTTAATCTAAAAACCTGTCACCATTCATTGCCATTATAAGAATGACCAGGAATTCAGCTCAAAATCTTCTTTAATGTTCTACTGAAGAAGAAAAAAAACATCACCTACATCTTCAATTGCCTGAAGATGAGTAAATGAACTGTAAATCTTCATTTTGGGTGAACTTTCCCTTAAAATATCACTTTCCCTAGGGAAAAAAATGAAATTTTCTCTCCAAAACTCAATGATGCTTAAATGATTCATGATCCATTTAAATAATTGGATTTCATGTGTATTAAAGCTAATAATATTGTAAACAATGTTCGATTTCTAATTAACACACTCAAAAAACTGATTTGTTGGACACAAAAAAGAGTGTCAAGTGGTTCCACGCAAGTGTGTTGAGTATTTTCTACAAGCAACAATATAGTTGAATGAACTTAAGAAATTCAGGTAAAGTTGACAAAATATTTCTTAGTACATACAACCCATTCAGATGTGTCACTACTGCATTTTAGTTATATGTATATTCTACTTAGTAATGTTATAATAGATTTATGAACTTTCAATACGTAAGGTGAACACTTTTATTCACTTTTAAGTATTTGCTCTACAATGTTAAGTTGGCCAGTCAAACCCTTATTAAGTAAAGCTTACAGTACTAAAATTCTGTGGAAATAACAGTTAACTTGTGTTCATTTAGCTACTTTTATGTTTCATGTAAAGTGAACAAGGGTGGGTGTAGTAAAACTAACAATAGCGAAAGTTCATTTTTTTGAGTGCAGACTGATCATTTCGCTTCACAAGACCGTCATCAGGAGCCACGACTATTGATTGGACTCGTTTCTATGTGTATATTTGAATTGGCTAATTTTGTACATTTGTTAATTATTAATGTCTATTGCCTTTGTCAACAAAATTATATGAATCTCCACAGATTCAGCAAAAAAATCTTCTTTAATTTTCACTTGAGGATAAAAGTCGCCTCTTTAATGGCTTAGATTATGGAGTAAATTAACTATAAATGTTCATTTTTGGGTGAACTATCCCTTTAAATATCGCTTTCCCTATATGGAAACTTCCCAAAACTGACTGACGTTCTCCATTAAAAGGATTCCATGTGGATTAAAGCTAATACTATTGTAAATGATGTTCAGTTTCTTGCACATACTGATTTTTTTTGCTTCATAAGATTAATTTGGACTTTTTGGTATGTTTATTTTTATAAACGGGTCACCATTGACTTGCATTATTGAGCTAAAAATCTTCTTTCATTTTAACTTGAACAAAAAAGTCACCTACATCTTCAATGGCCTGAAGATGAGTAAATTAACTATAAATGTTCATTTTGGGTGAACTATCCCTTTATATATCACTTTCCCTATGGTTAAATAAATGAATGCAAATGTTCCCTCCAAAACTGAATGATGTTTCCATTAAAATTAGTAGATTTCATCCACAAAATTTCACCACGCAATGGTAAATGTGAGCGCACATGTATTACAGGGGTGTAAGGAAGGTGTATTACTGGGGTAAATGAAGATCCGGCTTTCAGACTGAGTTAAAGTGATGGGAGAGGGGATGATTTATGCTCTCTTACCCCTTGGTGCTTTTGCTGCTATTTGCAGAATAACTACTGGAGCTCTGCTGGTATTGGCTGATAGCAGACTCCGTTTCTCGGCTACGGTAGGATCGGTCATAGTGGCGGTGGTGTTTCTGGTAGAACGGTATCGATCCCGACATTGTGTCCTCTTTACCGCAGACACTGTCTTCAGCTCTTTTTGTAGTTTTGAAAAGATTCAAAACTTCACTGTAAAAAATGCTGGATTCCACACAATTCCTTCATATTATCCCAACACAAATCAATTAAGTTAACTTAATCGTTTTTTTTTTTGTTTGTTTTTTTTTACAAATTTAAGTGGATTGAACATAAAACAATTAAGTTGTCCCCCAAAAAACCTTAAGAATTGTGTTGTTTCAACTCGTTTTAAAGGTGCAGTATGTAAATTTGACACCCAGTTATTGAACTAGGTATTGCACGCCTGGATCAAAACACATTTTCACTCGACTCTCGACTCGACACTCCTCTGACCACGCAAATGCAGGTTGCCAGATTGACGTGAGTGTGCCTGACTATTGAGCCTAAAGGCTGATTTGAACCGTGTTCTAACTAAAAGCAACGGCACGCGATAGAATAAATATTTTCCATATTAAAAGGAGTTTTTGTCCTAACAACACCTGAAATTGTTGAAACAGAAAACTGATCACTTCAGGTACACCTCATGTGCTTTATTCAGTGTTAAATGCTAATAATGTAAGTTTGAATGCCATTTTACATGACATTTATTGCCATACTACTGAAAGCAGCAGCAGATAGTTCACCTCAGATCTTGAAAATAAAATAAACTGTTTGAAATTGAACTTCAGGACTGTGACTCAGTGCAAACCAACACATATCAGTGATTCAGCATCTACATTTAATAATGTTAAAGAGGTTTAATATGTATTAATTAGACTATAAACCTTACCATTTTGTTGGAGTGCAGTAAGTGCATATTCTGTGCTTCTGAATGGCTGTATTTAAATTTCTGTCATGTTTCGTCTGGTGCAAACAGACAAATTGCTTATCACTGCAAATCTCGTCACGTAGCGTATTGTTAGGACACGGGATTACAATGTAACCTGCTCACCTAATGTTTATGCTCGTAATATTTATATTATTTGCTAATTAATAAACTCATGTGGAACTCTGAAGTTGCGTCTCATTTCGGAGTCCACCGGAGGTCGCATTTTCGGTTGTGGATGCATGCTTTGAGAGCCTTTCTGACTAAATGACAGAAATATGCTGTTTTCCACCAAGGCAACCCGGAGTGCTGAAATATAATTGGCTAAAGTGGCAGTGGGGGGGTTAAAAGAACCAAAGCAAAGACAGACGTTCCGGCACGTAACGCACATTTTCAAAGCAGAATATCTGAATTCAGCATTGTTTTTCAGATAAACATGAATGTTCACTCAGCATGTTTCTTAAATATCTGCAAACATATTATGGTGTTTTTATGCTTTAGAAGAGTCAAAAACTTACATACAGCACCTTTAAATAAGTAGTTTGAACAAGCAGCAAAAGTCATTTTTTGAGTGTTTCCATCAACACATCAGAACCCAACTGGATTAAAAGAACTGTAATTGAAAAAAAAAAAATCACAACGTTTTTTTTTTTTCTCCATACGTGACACAACGTTGAGTTACGACAACCCAGCATTTTTTACTGCATGTAAAAAATATATATATATAAAATCCACCCCCCTTCAACTTGTGTATAATCCATGAGATTAAACAAACATTTCACCATGCCATCACATACAGTTGAAGTCAAAATTATTCGCCCTCCTGTGAATTTCTTCTGATATTTCCCAAATGATGTTTAACAGAGCAAGGAATTTTTCACAGTATTTCCTATAATATTTTTTCTTCTGGAGAAAGTCTTATTTGTTTTATTTTGGCTAGAATAAAAGCAGTTTTAAAATTTTTAAAACCATTTTAAGGTCAATATTATTCGCCCCCTTAAGCAATATTTGTTTTGGATTGTCTCCAGAACAAACCACTGTTATACAATGACTTGCCTAATTACCCTTACTTGTCTAATTAACCTAGTTAAGCCTTTAAATATCACTTTAAGCTGAATACTAGCATCTTGAAAAATATCTAGTCAAATATTATGCGCTGTCATCATGGCAAAGATAAAAGAAATCAGTTATTAGGAATTAGTTATTAAAACTATTAACAGAAATTGGGTTAAAAAAATATACAGGAGGGCTAATAATTCTGAATTCAACCGTATGCATTCATTAGTTCATCATCTCACCTTGTCAAAGGTCTGAAAGCAGATCTGAGAGCAGCGCGTCAGGAAAACTCCAGCAAGATTCAAATCCAAGCAAAGACGCAAACTGACCAGGAGCTGCTGCTGCTGCTGTCCACACAACAGAAATAATATTGGGGATGGCAGGAATGTCCAGGCGACTCTCACGACCTTTTATGGCAACTGTGACGGTAAATATAGCTGTAGAGCACAGGAGTACCAGCGCATTTTACACTGACGTGCTGCGCCTGATAACGTGACTGACTGCAGGAGAGTTAAATACTCGGTGGGAGTTTATATAGGCTAATACTTCCAGACTAGACTGCTGTCATTTACAGTATGCATGTAAAAATGTAAGGTAACACTTTACAATAAGTGAAGTGAAGTGAAGTGAAGTGAAGTGTAGTGTGGCCAAGTAT
>CAIGQV010014399.1:2642-19961 GCA_903798115.1 Danio jaintianensis
CTTTCTTTCTTTCTTTCTTTCTTTCTTTCTTTCTTTCTTTCTTTCTTAATATTTACATTCATTAAATCAATTATCTATTTTGGTTAACAGTGGGTCCAGAGCCAATGTCAGAAGACCAAACCCTTGCTATTGCGTCAACCAGTTCAGGTGAGACATTTGTACGGTTACTGATTTATTTAGTTGTTTTACTTATTTAAATTATTTTTAACATTTACTGTCATTTTTTTTGTTAACAGCTGTACCAGAAATACTAGTACATGACCAGACCCCTGCTATTGCGTCAACCAGTTCAGGTGAGACACCATTTGTATGCTTACTGAATTTATTTAGTTGTTTTTCTTATTTAAATTATTTTTAACATTTACTGTCATTTTTTGTTAACAGCTGTACCAGAAATACTAGTAGAAGCCCAAACCCTTGCTATCGCGTCAACCAGTTCAGGTGAGACAACATTTGTATGCTTACTGAATTTATTTAGTTGTTAGTTGTAAATTATTTTTTAACATTTACTTTTTTTTTTTTTTTTTTTTTTTGTTTAACAGCCTCACCAGATACATTGGGGGGCCCCCAAAATAGAGGGGCTGCTGTATCATCCGGTTTTGATCAACAACCTTCTACCAGCTATTCTACAAGCGTACGTCTACGATCTAGCAGAGCATCGAGGCTCCGCATCAAAAAACGTGCATCACGGCCTCGGACACTGCGTACCCCTGTGGAAGCTAATCAAACAGATGGTAGGTGTCTATAGCATTTTAATCACTGTATAATATACTCTTTAACTCAAATAAATAAATAAAAATAAATAAAATAAAATAAGTAAATCTAACTTTATAATCTTTTACCCCCACAGATTTACTGCCTTCTCAGGACAATGTGGCTAATTGGGGTGATACATTGATTGAGCGCTGGAATGCCTGTGATGACTCCGTAGTGCCAAATGTCTCAGATCCTACAACAGTAGGGCCCTCAGAAGATCTACAACCCGATATAGATGATCAGGATTTGATATCTGCTGCAGACAGTGTAACACCCACAACAAGTTCGAATCATCTACCAGAACCACTGGGTGATGACCGAGGTCTACCATCAAACCAACAATGCTTCATTCATGAATTGCTGCTTGAGTCCCAAGAACATAACAGACGGATTGTGAAAAGACTGAAAGCACAAGCCAGGCACAACCGCAAAGTGACCATCTACAACCAACAGGTGTCGGCAAGACTGTGTAGACTATCCCGACACAATCGTCGTGTGGCTGCTAGTCTTAAAGAACAGACAACGCTCTTGCGTAAACTGAGGAACAATATTGCTATTTTAACAAAGAACTCTCATAAACAAGAACATTTACACAAACGGGTTCAGGAGCTTACCAAATCCATTGCCGAAAGAGTGGCGAGGATTGACGACGCACGTCGAGAGGAGTTCAGAGAACGCCAGCTAATGGTAACCCTGCTGTCTAATATTTCTACGGCTGTTGTGAGAACGGGACGTTCCTGATGATGTTGTTTTAGACATCCAGAGTCACGCGTAAAGTTGTATTCGGTTTCAGTCTTTTGTTTTTATGGTTATTTAATTGTATTTGTTTTATAGAAAATTGTTTTGCTGTTGTTTTTGGGGTGTTTTTTTTTTTTATGTATTATGGTTTGTGCAGTTTAAAAAAAAAATGGTGTTGGTTTTGTGTGGCCCTAATAAATTGATGTATTTTCCTTATAATTGTATTCAGATTTAATATTTTTGCTGCACCTTGGTTTTTGTACAAATTACATTTGATATTGGTTTTGTGTGACATTAATAAACTGCTGTAGCTTCCTTATAATTGTACACAGATTTAATATTTTGATGTAGCTGGGGTTATAGGTGTATTATGGTTTGTACAGATAAATTTTGATATTGTAGCTTTTTGTCCAGTGTTAATGATTTACTGTATTTGCCTTATAATTGTATTTGGATTTAATATTTTGTTGTATCTTGGCCTTAGTTGTATTATGGTTTGTACAGATGAATTTTGATATTGTAGCTTTTTGTCCAGTGTTAGTGATTTACTGTATTTTGTCTTATAATTGTATTTGGATTTAATATTTTGTTGTATCTTGGTTTTAGTTGCAGTACAATGGTACAATTTAATTTTGTTATTGCATTTGGTAATTAATTGTATTGCTCATATAGCTGTATTTGTTTTGTCTTGTTTTTGTTTTTTGATAATTTGGTGTTTTTGTCAGAACTGGATGGTTTTTCTTTACATTTTAAAACACAAACAATTGACATTTATTCATGATTGGGCCATGTATGTTATTCTACATCTGTAATCACATGAGATTCTTCTAATTAAAAAAAAATAAAACTTTTAAAAATGGCTGGTAAAAGAATGCGTTCAGATGATGATTTACATGGCTGTCAATCTGCTTATGAACAGAGTCCTTCTGCAAGAGCTAGGTCTGAACAATTGTCTATATCTGACCATTTAGAGGGTATAATTAACCAGCAGATACAGTTTTTTGGGGGTCAATATTTTAATCTAGCAGATAGAATAGAGGGTATTATACAAACACAGATCCCGGGAAATGAGCAGTATGTTGAAATTTTAAATAACATATCCGAGTTATCGCACGATCGTTCCTTACACAATTTAATCGCTGCAGAAACTGAAATGCTTGATTCAACTGACTCTAATCTTTGTGAAAGACTAGAACAAATGATTCGTATGCATGGAAGTGATTCTGTACAGATAGGCAATGCGTTATCAAATGACCCTTTACAACCGTCGTCCGATGCCAGGGGGCCACTTGCAGGGTTAAATTAGAATGATGTTGACAGACTTGTTCAAGATGGTGGCATCGTAGACAGATACACTGTTGTCCCAAGACCTTATTTCAATGGTCTAGAGATACGCAGACTTGTGAATCTGAGAGAGATATCTTCCACAGATTTAGCAGCATACATTATATTTATACACAATGTACTGTCAGAGATGGTGACACTTTCCAGACGGCTGGCTGGTGAGGGTGGCTTTATCAATATTAGTCTAAGGGGGTCCAGTCTAAAAAGCGATGTAAATGCAGTTCTGTCCCCCGGTAATGATTACAATGAACAGGTCTTTGTAGACCAGTTTGAAGGAGTAATTCAAAGTAATGATGGCGTGATGGCTGATGATTCTTTGCAATTACATGTCTCCATAGCCAGAAGTAGGAGTGGTGGTGCTCGAAGGAGACTTACAGATATAGCCCATGACGAAGTCATTAGGCGGAAAAGAATGCACTTGTTCTGTCCCGACAATGTCTCAAACAAATTGTGTTTTGCCATATGTCTAGCACATTTTCTTGAACCAGAGACATCTCACCACAACCTAGAAAGAAGAGCCGATGCCATACAGAAGGCTGTAGGCTTCACATCGCAGACCTTAATAGGTTTTAATGATGTAGCAAAGTTTGAGAAGTCGTTAAACATAAAGATTGTAGTTTTTCACAGAGCCAATGACGGACAGTTACAAAAATATAAAACTCATGACAAACCACATCTTAAGACAGTGTTTCTGTATCTCCATGATGGTCATTATTACATGATAACGAATCTCAAAGCATTTATTGGCGGTGATTATGTGTGTGAGTACTGCTACACAGTATATACAAATAGACTGAGTCATGAATGTAAATTCGCCTGTTCTGTTTGCAATGACCGTGAATGCCCAAAACAGATTAAAAAGTCAATACACTGTCCAGACTGTCTACGATATTGTAAATCACAATATTGTTTTAGTGCTCATAAGCTATCTAATGCATCAGGTAGATCCGCATGTGATACAACGAAATACTGCCACAAGTGCAACCGACGTTATCATGTAGCTGTAGACTCACAAAAACCTCATAAATGTCCTGCTGAACTTTGTCTGTATTGTGGTGAGAATATTAGCCACGGGGGTTCGCATGAATGTTTCATACAGCCTACACCGCCAAAAGACCCTGACACCCGCTACATGTTTTATGATTTTGAAACACGCTGTGATAATGGTAAGCATATTGCTAATTACGCTTGTGCCATGACATTTGATGGTAGAGAATATGAATTTGAGGGTGAAGACTGTGTGAAACAACTCATCAAGACTATCAGAAACCCCAAATTCAATAATTACACACTGGTAGCCCATAATGGTTCAGGCTTTGATCATTTTCTAATTCTGGAATATTTCTGCAAAGTGGGGCTTAAACTGAAAATAGTCATGCAGGGTTGTAGATTAGTCTTTATGTTTGACGAGACGACCAAACAGCGGTATATCAACAGTTTTTCATTTCTACCAATGGCTTTAGCGAAGACATCTGCTGCTTTAAAATTAACCACCACAGAGAAGGGTCACTTCCCCCATCTTTTTAATAGACTGGAAAATCAACATTATGTAGGCCCATACCCATCTAAGCATTACTATGGCTATGACAGCATGTCAGACGGTACTAGAGCAAAATTTGACCAATGGTATGACACTCTGGCAGGAAAGATCTTTGACTTCAGGAAAGAGATTGGTATGTATTGCATGAATGATGTAGTTTTACTTCGTGAAGCATGCATAAAATATAGAGAAGAGTTCATAAACTGCACAAAAATTGACCCATTCAGCTATACCACCTTAGCCTCATGTTGTATGGGTGTATTCAAGACACATTTTCTTAAGCCTGATACAGTGGCTCTGACGCACAATAATGCATACATTCACCAACACAAGACATTCTCGAATGTTTCGATTGAGTGGCTTGAATATGTGAAAAAGACGCGTGATTTAGATATCCACCACGCGCTAAATCATGGTGAGATGAAGTTTGGAACATACTTTGTTGATGGATATTATGAGAAAGATGGTGTGCGGAAAGCTCTCGAATTTGCGGGCTGTTTTTTTCATGGTTGTCCTTGTCGTTACAGGGCTGATTATATCAATCCGATGTCCAAAATTCCTTTTGGGACACTCATGACCATGTTCAATGACAAGATCGAAACATTGCAACGTGTTTACAATCTAGAGACTGAAGTTATGTGGGAATGCCAATGGGGAAATCTTAAGCAGACTGACCCTCATGTGATTGAATTCATATCCACTTATTCGGCTCCTGACAGACTGAAACCTCGTGAGGCACTCTTTGGTGGTCGCACGAATGCGTACAAATTGTACCATAAAACTGCTGATGGCGAGACAGTAAACTACTTAGATTTCACTAGTCTCTATCCTTTTTGCCAATCTAGAAAGACATATCCAACTGGTCATCCTGAAATAATTTTCAACGATTTTGAAAATCTTGAAAATTATTACGGTCTTATCAAGGTTAAGATGTTACCCCCCCGAAAATTACTCCATCCTGTTCTCCCATACAGATGTGCTGGGAAGCTCATGTTTCCTCTCTGTCGCACCTGTGCAGAAGAGCAGAGCAATGTCCTGCCTTGTATGCACAGTGACGATGAACGAGCAATCTCGGGTACCTGGGTTAGCCTTGAACTGCTGAAAGCCATTGAGAAGGGGTATGTAGTGGTAAAGGTTTATGAGGTATGGCATTTTTCACAGAAATCCGATGATCTATTTTGTGATTATGTTAGGACCTTTTTACAGTTTAAACAGCAGGCCTCAGGATACCCCTCAGATGTAATCACGGAGGCTGACAAAATGAAATACATTGACGACTATTACAAAAAAGAGGGGATCAGACTCGATCCTTTAAAGATCTCTCATAACCCCGCCCAACGGTCAATTAATAAATTGTTGTTGAATTCGCTTTGGGGGCGTTTCTCTCTCCGAGATGATCTTTTAACATCTAAACTTCTGAAAAATCCTGAAGATTTTGCTCATTTTATCTTCGGATGTCAGTACGAAGTTAGGTACTTTACATTTTTGTCTGACCATGTTGCGCTTGTTCAGTACCGTCATGCAGAAGGTTCTTTTAACATGACTCGCGATTTTAATGTATTCATCGGAGCCTTCACAACGGCGCATGCGAGATTGGAACTGTACAACCTCATGGACAGATTGGGGGATAGACTTCTTTACAGTGATACCGATAGTGTCATCTTTGTAACAAAAGATGGAGACTGGACCCCTCCGCTAGGACCATATTTAGGGGAATTGACTGATGAGATCGGTAGTGGGGATCATATCACAGATATCTGTTCTGGGGGTCCTAAAACTTACGGGTACTGTACAGCTAAGGGTAAGGTATGTATGAAGGCAAAGGGGATAACCTTGAATTCGCAAAATTCCAAAGTTATCAGATTGGACTCTCTGATTACACTTGTTGACAGCTTTGTAAAATCATCTGACACAACTAGTCACATCCTGGCACACACAGACAGCATTGTGCGAAATAAAAAGACGCTCACCCTGCATAACAAACCAGTTGTGAAAAAGTTCAAGATTGTTTATAACAAACGTGTGTTGCTCCCTGATTATACCTCTTTACCATATGGTTACTGATATGATTTTTGGACATATGGGTGCTCGAGATACAGATGGTTTTGATTTCAGATTACAACACCAGTTTTCTTGTGTAATTTCAGGACCATCCAATTCTGGAAAAACTTTCTTTGTAAAAATGATGTTGCAAAATGTTGAAAGAATTGTTTCTAAAAAATTTGAGAATCTTGTGTATGTTTATTCTCAATGGCAACCTATGTATCAAGAATTGTTGAAAATGTATGATATTAAATTCATTGAAGGACTACCACAGAGTCTGAATGATCCAAGTTTGTTCCCACCTGACAAAACAAATTTGTTGATTTAGGATGATATCATGAAAGAAGTGGAACGTGTATTTACCCAGTATGTCCATCATAAGAATTTATCTGCACTCTATCTTGTACAAAACTTATTTTTTCAAGGTAAATCAAGCAGGACCATTAGTTTGAACACAAATTATTTAGTGCTGTTTAAAAACCCACGAGACAATACCCAAATTAATGTACTTGCACGGCAGATGTACCCTCGAAACACAAATTTTTTCATGGAGGCTTATCAAGATGCAACAAGCCCTCCATTTGGATATCTTTTAATTGATTATAAAGCAATAACACCTGACCAGTACCGTCTCAGAACTGCTCTGCTTTCACTGCATCCTGTAGTGTACCTCCAGAAAAGAAAATAGTAAAATATGTCAGCAAAACTTTTAAGAAACCTGTCTCTTTTAAAGGTGCTTTTAAAATCTACACCAGTACAAAGACGATCAATTTTACAGGCTGCCTCAGATGAACTCATAGCAACATTGTGTGAAGTGGCTCTCAACGTGCTCCATGGTAATATACCATTGAAACCGCTGCAAAAAAAAGCTAAAGAGAAGAAAAAGTTAAATCAAATTTGTTGCAGATAAAAAGATCGGGGTCAAAAGAAAGAGACAGCTGATCAACCAGCGAGGCGGATTTCTTCTTCCTCTTTTAAGTGTTGCAATCCCATTTATAACAAGTTTGATCACCTCTAAATAATGTCGGGAATGGAGCATACCGAAAAATTGTTTTCAGTGCCACAGCATCAGTTAGATAAGTTTAAATCCTCTACACCACATGAGTCTATTCATCAGATTGTCGAGAACGAGTTGGATATGACTATAAGAAACATTTTGTGCAGGAATGATCTGAACCCTCATGAGAAAGCTAAACTTTACACAGCAGTCCTGCAACGTTATTTAGCAGTATCTAAACAGGGGCACCGTGAGTCAAATACATTAACCCTCAGCCTTCCGGCGTCTGACCCTGTTATTAAAGAAACATCAGCACTCTCTGACGGCATGAATAACCAAGATGATGTAGATGATATTGTGGGTGAAGTTTTGAAGAATATTCCAAAGAGAAGTGTGAAAAACACACGTTATATATTAGATAAAATGTCAAAATCTAAAGACATTGCTTCATGGACCCCGTCAGGAGAATTTGTGTTTAAAGGTAGAACAATTCCTGGGTCCCACATACTGGATTTGGTGAAGAGTGTTACATCACCACATAAAATTGTGGATGAAAGAAGACCAGCTGGATGGCACGAGTTTTTAGAGTTCTTTGCTACATTAAACATACCGTTTTCCACTATAGGAAATCATTATGTAAAACAGACAATTAATTCTTTCAAAACCAGAGCATCTATAGCAGAAAACTCTCCAGTTAAAAGGGGTAGAAAAAAGAAGATAAAAACTACCAATCGATCGTCACTATCATCTAACTATTCTGTGAGCACAATTTTTAAATCACCTACTCTTGACAGGAATCAATGGTTGGATTTTTGATGTTATTTTTTCCATCAGGTTTTATACATGTGTTGTTGAATGTGTTGTAAACAAATAAAAGTCGAAAAGAAATAAAATAAGTATCATTTGCTTTATTTATAATATCATGCACTGCTGAACATTTCACCTGTTTGCACACACTGTACACACTTGAATACATTTTCATTATGTTTAGACAGTTTTATTTTCTTCACAAAATTGAACACAGTTTTGTCATTTTTAGTAAAATCATCACTATACAAGTTAATAACACGGTCATAATCTTTCAATTTAGCTATATGGTATAGAAAGTACGCGCAATGTTGTCCGCAAGTATCAGCTGAAAAATCCTGGACCTGCTTAATGGAGTATTGGATACTGCTGGAATTGCGTTTTAGAAAGTCATTGATTGCTTTAGGAAATCGTTGATGATCTGGTTTATTACCAAAGCTGTCAAAAAAACAAGCCACACCATCCTCATGTATGTAAATGGCCAGCCAGTGGTCACCAGGTTGTCCTGAAGGATGCGTGTTGATTATAATCATAGATGGGGTTATTCTTAATGGTGCCTTTGGTAGATAGTCATAAGGAAGAACTCCAAGAAAATGTGTATTACATGAAATCTTGTCCATGACACCCGTGAGTTGTATTGTATTCATTTTTTTAATAGTAATCAACAAGAACTTGTCTACGATTTGACACTTTGATTATGCTGTCAAATATTGCATAAACAATTAAATTAATTGTACGTGGTAGAGGCTGTCTAAACCGTGCTTCTAGTCTAATATTTCCAGATCTGATGAGTGATCCGTGCTGCCCACATTCTTCATCTGGTGTGAGATTGAATGCGTAGAGAGTATACCCGCTCAAGTAGTCATCCCGATCAATAGATAGAGCCTGGTTTTTAAGATGTTTTCCAGAAGCCATTGCTAACTGGTAAAATTCCCTCACAGCAGAACCATTTGTAAAATTAGGCTGTAGTGGTTTGGCAGGATGTTGCTGCCCATCCACATAAACAGCTAAAAATTCTAGGTGATAGTGCTTGAAAGCAAAGGGGTTTTTAGTGTAGGAGCCTGTGAATGCATCATTATCGACCATTGCTAAAACAATTGATTTTGGTAAAGTTCCAAGGAACAAGTTCTCTTGATTAGACACCCTGGCTCCTGTAGGTATAGAGAAGTTTTTCAGACATACCCTGTCTATTGGGTACTTGGCAGAGGTTGAGAGCAATGCTTGGGCATGCCCCAGCCTCACAGCCGGCGATACTGTTACTTTTTTCACAAACAGAGATGCAGACAGTATGTTCACTTTATAGGCCACAGCGTCGCTCCTCATCAAACAGAATTCATCTTTGCCTCTTGTCATACGAATTTTAACATCCATACCATTAAGCATTAGTTTTTCTTGAAAGAAAATGTCACTGTGAATTGGTGCAAGTAGCTCCACCACCCTGCTGGTTTCAGTAAAGGCAGCTCTTTTTGTCAAACCCTGATTGTCTCCAGCAGGGTCATCTTCATCCATATGTCCAGCAGTGTCTTTGTAAAAGAGTCCGGCAGAAAAAAGTGTCTCTAGAGCATCCTTGCTGTAATTTATTAAACACTCCATAATGCATCGATAAGGGTGTGTGGATGAGCTTTGCGAAATTAATCTATCACCGAGTGACACATCCACTTTTGAAAATATGGTTGCCCCTGCATAGTTAATGAGGCCGACGGGGGATCCGGCAGCGATGTTTGAACCATCAGGGTTAGTGATTTTGAGACGTAAAAACAGCAATGTATTGTTTAGGTCGAGATTGTCCTCACCAGTACCTGCAATAAAAAACTCCAAAGGGGCAGTGTCGGAGATTGCCAATAATGGTGGTATTTCGATGTAAGAATTTTTTTCAATAGCAGTCTGAGTCAATGGCACAGTGAACAGGTCGAGTTCGGATTTGATACACTCTTCAGACATGTTGTGTAGTAACGCCATGATCTAGAATATTGTTTTAGCACCCCTTTTGATCCTAGCAGCCGAAACACGTTTTCTCAGCGACTTACACTTTTTTACTGAGCTCTTCTTTGGTGTGCGCTTTGCTTTTTTCCTTGTATGACCCCTCCTCCTAATGCCTGGAGGTCGAGACGTTCGTTTCCTAGCCATCCCCATTAGACCAGATCCGTCTTGTGTGTTATTGTTACTATTAAAAGATCTTGTTAGCGTATTGCTTACAACGTCGCTTAGTATGTTTTTAGCTGCTGACTTGAGATGAGGCTTGGCAATATTGAAGCCTCTCTTTAGTAATGGTATAGCCATTCTAAAGAAGCCTCTAAATATACCCCCCAATCCCGCGCCATACATAACCCCTCCCCCTGCATAGCCTGGGATGCCGTTGCCGGCTTGATTTTGGTAATAGGTCAGATACCTTTCTGGATCCATTTTGTATGTGTTGAAATACGCCATTTTTAATCTTTTGTTTAAAATTACTTTTCTAAAAAATTGTCTGTTTCACAGGTCTAAAGTGTAGCTTGGCACACACTTTACCGTAAGTGAAACGTACGTCTTGATTTTGATCGTCTTTCACTTGTATGGCTATCTCTGTAATAGATGCTTTATTTACAGGTACGTAATGCGGCTTCTCATATCTAACACTGGCAATTTTTTTGTTAGCACCCTCTATATGAACACATCTCAATAGGGGCACATATGAGTCACCAACTGACTGATACTCTATTATATCTGTATAAATATACAATGTGTTGAACCCTGCCTTCATATCTGCTTGATATGGGGCATAAGTCACTACCCTTCCCCCGCTAATAAGATTTTCACTTGGAGATTCTATGGGGGTCCCTGGTTTTAACCCGAGTATAACAGCCAATTTCCCTTTGAATATCATTGACATTTTTGGAGGAGCTTTTAGAAAGACTTTGTTTTTTACATGATCATATCCAAGAGACATACGGGGCGGTAGAGAAGTATTTATTTCACCAAGCAGAAATAATACATCTTCATAATAAACTGGCTTTAACATGTAGCGTTGCTTTGATAACATCTTGCCGCTGTTGTCGATGAAAATAGACCCCTCTCCTAAATTGTGTTTGTTAGGAAGATTAGCATCATTCTCTTTGGATTTGTTAGGACCTATGTTAACAACATATTTAGCATCTTCCTCTGTAAATGTATACCATGATATAGGGTATTCAAACTCGATCAGCCCTACTTCCCACTCTCCTTTTAGGTTTATAGTTCTTGATAGCCTAGTTCTATAGTTAGAAATACTATTCTCTGGAAAAACCGCTAATGACGCATTACATGGCAGCGTCATGTAAAAACCACCCTCGCCCATGATTGTTTTTTTTATTTTGGTGCGAAATCTAACGGGTTCTTTCATTTTATGGTGCATGTACATCTATGACCTCTTTCCCATCCAGCCATGAACAGAATTTTGTTGGCCAACCAAGCCATTTCACAAGCACCATTGTCTTTCGACCTTGCTTTTTCTTCTCCAAAATCTTTTCAATTTTAAATGCTTTGTTTTTGTTCACAAATATTTTTTGTATCTCCTCCTCATAAAAAACCCCGTCGATAAGCTCCCCATCATAATCACAGAGTCTGTAAACTGGTGGTTTTCGTGGGATACATTTAGTTATGGTGAAAAATTCTTCTGTGTAGTTTTGCTCGTAGCCTTTTGCAAAAGGACCTCTTACTTTTGAAATCCATACTATATCACCTATCTTATATTTAAATATTTGTTTGTCACTGTGAGACTTACTAGATCCATAAAGATTATGTAACACCACAGATTGATTTTCTGTATTCACATCAATCGGTCTCATCTTTATACTTCTATGATAGCTAGCATTGTACCCCTGTGTGATGTCTTGAAGTATATCAATGTATCGCTTGGTGTTTGTAGCAGTTAAATGTCTCCACATCCGCCCTTTTAATGTTCTATTGAATCGTTCAACCACACAGGCTTTTAATTCAGAGTCTGTTGCAAAATGGTTGATGTTGTACTTTTTTGTTATTTTTTGAAAGCTTTGGTTAAAGAATTCCTTTCCTTTATCTGTCTGTAGTTTCTGGGGTACACGGCCCTCTACCAGTATGGACTCAAAAGCCTTAGTGACTTCTATAGCGCTTTTGTTTTTTAGAACACGTGTCCATGCATATTTACTAAATAGGTCTATGCATGTTAGTAGAAATTTGATGTTGTCATTCTCTTTAGCATATGCTGACATATCAACTAGATCAGCCTGGAATTGTATATCTACACCATAAACAAACACCTTGTTCCTTTTGTATTTTAGAGGCGCTGTTTTGTGTAGTGTGTAAGCATCCTCACCAGCAAGCCAGTCTGAAACTTCCTTATCAGTTAAACATTTGCCAGTCTCTTTTAAAACAGAGTCTCTTAAACGCTTTTTACCCCCTAATGAACCAGGGTTAGAAGGGGTGTAATAAATCTGCCTCATCATGTCAGCCATGTTACCAGTTCAGATACCTCCAAATAATAACGCAATTGGTTTTGGTGAGCAGGGCTTTTATTTATAAAAACAAAACAAAGAACAAAACAGAAAAAAAAAAAAAAACATTAACATCATGCATTGTCAATGTAGTGAAGAAACTTTATGCACATTACAATGTTTTTCTCAAGAACGTAGTCGACAAATGTATCGGTAATTTCACAAACATCTACTTGATCATTTCTCAACAACGTGTTTGTACAGACATCAGTCACATATGTACATAGACACATTATGTCTGCAACTCTAATTACACTGCCACATTCAGTCATCATATCCAATATTTTTCTTATGGTCATACTGTTCGGCTCACATGCATTGGTACACATAAACGTCATATCACACCACTCAGTAGTCAGTTCTCTTACAACAGTCATTTGTTTCTTAAACTTTGTAAAACGTTGGGGGTCAACACAGCATACGTTTTCAGTAACAGGTATATTGGTATTTTCTTCAATAATCTTGTACAACAAGATGGTAATCTCACATCTAATGCGATGCTTAAGAAACCAATTTGCTAAAACAGTCGAGCAACATATGTCACCCATTGCAATTCAGCAGTTAGACAGCGCTTTTCCAGGAATCCACAACGTCATAGACAATCTGCTCAGTGGTGTTGTCCACGACTTTTTCTCTGACTTCACGGAGTTTCTCAACAATGTAGGCTTCGTCACGTAGTTCACACAAAATGCTGTCCACTTTTCCCTGAACCCTCAGGGGGTGTATCTTTAAGCCAAATCGGTCCAGGGCTCGAGCTATGATGTGTTTAAGCTCTGGTTTAATCAGAGCCTGTGACAGCTCCTGGAAGTACGTGTCAAAGAAATAGACACAGGGCTCAAACAAGCAGGAGTGTCTAAGCTGACTTGGGTGGTCAACTTCACACCCCAGGCAGAGTTCTTTCAGCTTTTTGTTGATCAGATGTTCCAGTATGACCACAATGGCAGCTTTAATGATTTTGAATCCATCAGAGCGGAGGCATCCATCCGCTTCATCAGCACCCACAAAGGCAGCGGCTCCAGCTATAGCACCGGTACTACCGTACGGGGTAGAGAGGAAAGTCAAGTTGTGGTATCCCAGCTCCATGCAGAATTTATCCAGCCATTTGTTGTCACAAGGATATGGTGAGGTCTTCAATGGTGTGGCGTTGTCATCAGGCAATGCAGGTAGGGTCTCGAGCTTATTGCTGTAACAGCAGGCAGTTGTAGATTCTTGAGACATGGTAAGCGAGTGTAGAGAATTGCAGTCCAGCAGGCCTTTTAATGACGGTAGTATGTGGGCGGGCTTAAGAGGCGGGCCGTTGATTCGGGGGCAACTTTTTCAGGCTGGAACAATTTAACTTTTACAGAATTATAGCGCTCATACATTGAGCACCATTTAAACATCTTGTTAATAGATGTAAAAATGTCGTCAATTATTCGCACATCTTTCCACTGGAACACAAAGCACAATTCGTAGTATGTGTGATGTTCAGCACGGGGGATAGGCCACGTATATTCACAAAGGGCTTCTTTGTTGTTGGTAAAAAATATGTAGACACAGTCGTCTGGTAACTTTCTACTATGATCCCCAACTACACGATACCTCGTATTTGGCGATACGCCATCCCACTCCGCAATGTATAGAGGATTGTCGCCGCAGTCGAACAAGTCTCTCCATACAAATCTGTGAAACAGACCCCAGTCTTTATCAGCGAAAAATAGACAGGTATCCATAGACGTGAATTCATCTTCAGCATCAGAGGTGTAGATCCTCACAGTACGTCTCAGTTTGTCGAACCTGTACCTGACAACACGATCCTCAGAAATAGGGAACGCAGTTTTCACAATATCCTCATCTTCATGGAGAAACGTTGTCAAACTAGGCCTCTCTTTCTTCCTTGGCGCATAAACCCGATTCTCTCTCAATTCAACAGGTCCTCTTGTAGGCGATACACATGATACCTTTCTTCGGGGTTTAGCAGTGTTTGGACCTGGCATTGTGAAACGAGAGTCTTCCGTTGTTTTGGGCATTATACATCCCACCCTTATTTAAACACTATCTATGGGGAGGGGGAGACTACACACCCTAAAACACACACCCGTTACAGCTGTGAAAACAACACGTAATAAAATCTAAAATGGCCGATTCCCTTCCTGTTTGAACAAATGTCCGGAACATAAAATGGAACAGCTGACAACTGCTAGGGTCATAAATCAAGGGTCATAAATCATTTTTTGACACACAGTCAATAATATCTACTACTGTTGTTTCTGCCCAATTATGCTCCTTTCTGCAGATGAACAATGTTTTTGAAGTGTTTCAGTCAGGTTTCAGGCCTCATCACAGTACAGAAACCGCATTAGTGAAAATAACCAACGATTTACTCTTAGCTGCTGACCAAGGGTCCATCTCGTTATTAGTTTTACTTGATCTCAGTGCTGCATTTGACACCATCGACCACAATATCCTCATAGATCGCTTAAATTCTACAGGCATCCAGGGACAGGCTCTGCAATGGTTTAAGTCATACTTAACTGACCGTTACCAGTTTGTGAATATAAATGGACAGCTTTCACATGTCAGGCCAGTACAGTATGGGGTGCCTCAAGGATCAGTTTTAGGCCCTTTGCTGTTCACAATATATATGCTACCCCTGGGAGACATTATAAGAAGACACAGGATCAGCTTTCACTGCTATGCAGATGATACTCAATTATATATTTCAACAAAACCTGATGAGACATCTGAACTGTCTAAGCTAACTGAATGTATTAAAGATGTTAAAGACTGGATGACCAACAATTTCCTTCTCTTAAATTCAGACAAAACAGAATTATTACTTATTGGGCCTAAATCCTGTACACAGCAGATCTCACAACTCGACCTGCAATTAGAGGGACACAAAGTTAGCTTTAGCTCTACTGTAAAAGATCTGGGTGTTATACTAGACAGCAATTTAACTTTTGAAAATCATATCTGCCATGTCACAAAAACCGCCTTCTTTCATCTGAGAAACATCGCTAAGTTCCGAAGTATGCTATCCATCTCAGATGCAGAAAAGCTAGTTCATGCTTTCATGACTTCTACGCTGGATTACTGTAATGCTCTGTTCTCTGGTTGCCCAGCATCCTCTATTAATAAACTTCAACTAGTAAAAAATGCAGCTGCCAGAGTTCTTACCAGGTCTAGAAAATATGATCATATCACCCCAATTTTATCCTCCTAACACTGGCTGCCTGTTAAGTTCCGTATTGATTATAAAATATTGCTTCTTACCTATAAAGCTTTAAATAATCTAGCTCCTGTTTATCTAACCAACCTTCTGTCTTGCTACAATCCAACCCGCCCTTTAAGATCTCAAAACTCATGGCTGCTGGTAGTACCTAGAATAGCAAAGTCGAGTAAAGGTGGTTGAGCCTTCTCATTTATGGCTCCTAAACTCTGGAATAGCCTTCCTGATAATGTCCGAGGCTCAGACACACTCTCTCAGTTCAAAACTAGATTAAAGACCTATCTTTTTAGTAAAGCATACACTCAATGCATTGCATAACGGTATGATGCATGAATGTGCTCCACGCAGGTTTTTGCATCTCGTTTATATACACTATGAACAGCAGCTACGCTAATTATTCTCTTTATTCTCTATTTCCACCTGGGGATACTCATCCCGAGGCCCCCAGAGACTATGCAGCGCCACTAATGCAATCCAAGACCTGTGAAGAGATGATCCCAAGGTTTCCATAATCCCGGACCAGGCCGTATCCTGAGCAGCTGCTGTGGTGGTCATGGAGGAGTGGAGAGCATGAGACTGATTCCTGTGAGACCCCAGTGACAGACGAGTCTTCGCTGACGTCCAGCGTTCTCCAGCCTCCGGCGCCTAGACTGCAGCTCTGCACAAGACGTTTGGCCATAGGAGAAATGGTCGTGCCCAACTGAGCCTGGTTTCTCTCAAGGTTTTTTTACTTCACTTTCACAAATTGGTGAAGTTCGTTCCTCGCCGCTGTCGCCACTGGCTTGCATGGTTCGGGACTTGTAGAGCTGCGCATCGATGGATTTGCTCTTCAGTGTTTGGACTCTCAGCAGTGAAAATTAAACCACACTGAACTGAACTGAACTGAACTTAAACTCTAAAAACTGAACTGACACCATTTCAATTCACTATAATCTTCTATGTGAAGCTGCTTTGACACAATCTACATTGTAAAAGCGCTATAGAAATAAAGATGAACTGAATTGAATTGAATAATACATGTAAATGTATAAATCAGAAAGAAATTAAACCGCTTTAAAAATGTATTAGGTCTTGCATATAAATACTTGTGCTTAACACATTTGTTTCAGTTATTTGCCTAATAAATGACATTAGAATGTTTAGTTATAGACAGATAGCTATATTTCTATTTTATCAAATTTAAGCTATACATATGTAACTTATTAAAGTTCATGATAATATCGAGTAAAGTCCTTCACAGTAATCCGAGGAAACGCTTATAAACAACGAGTGTAACCTATCGTCCTCTCCTGCACTATCCTCATAACGTACAGTGATCGCTGTGCTGCACTAGTAACCATGCGGGCTGAGCGCAAACGCAGAAGCGATCGTGCAGTCCATTAACCAGTCTCTTCAA